>JAVSCE010001427.1:0-52591 GCA_032199065.1 Smutsia gigantea | reverse complement strand
AGTATGGGAGAATATATTCATTAATGACGCATCTGATAAGGGGTTGACATCCAAAATATATAAAGAACTCATGCACCTCAACAAACAAAAAGCAAATAATCCAATTAAGAAATGGGCAGAGGACATGAATAGACACTTCTCCAAGGAAGAAATTCAGATGGCCAACAGGCACATGAAAAGATGCTCCACATCACTACTCATCAGAGAAATGCAAATTAAAACCACAATGAGATATCACCTCACACCAGTAAGGATGGCCACCATCCAAAAGACAAACAACAACAAATGTTGGCGAGGATGTGGAGAAAAGGGAACCCTCCTACACTGCTGGTGGGAATGTAAATTTGTACAACCATTGTGGAAAGCAGTATGGAGGTTCCTCAAAAAAACTCAAAATAGAAATACCATTTGACCCAGGAATTCCACTCCTAGGAATTTACCCTAAGAATGCAGCAGCCCAGTTTGAAAAAGACATATGCACCCCCATGTTTATTGCAGCACTATTTACAATAGCCAAGAAATGGAAGCAACCTAAGTGTCCATCAGTAGATGAATGGATAAAGAAGAGGTGGTACATATACACAATGGAATATTATTCAGCCACAAGAAGAAAACAAATCCTACCATTTGCAACAACATGGATGGAGCTAGAGGGTATTATGCTCAGTGAAATAAGCCAGGCAGAGAAAGACAAGCATCAAATGATTTCACTCATCTGTGGAGTATAAGAACAAAGAAAAAACTGAAGGAACAAAACAGCAGCAGACTCACAGAACCCAAGAATGGACTAACAGTTACCAAAGGGAAAGGGATTGGGGAAGATGGGTGGGAAGGGAGGGATAAGGGGGAAAAGAGCTATTACGATTGATTAGCACACATAATGTAGCAGGGGTGAGGTGGGGTGATACAGGGAAGGCAGTATAACACAGAGAAGACAAGTAGTGATTCTATAACATCTCACTACGCTGATGGACAGTGACTGCAATGGGGTATGTGGTGGGGACTTGATAATAGGGGGAGTCTAGTAACCATAATGTTGCTCATGAAATTGTATATTAATAATAGCAAAATAAAAATAAATGGGTGGAGGATATGAACAGACAATTCTCCAAAGAAATTCAGATGGCCAACAGGCACATGAAAAGATGCTCCACACCGCTACTTATCAGGGAAATGCAAATTAAAACCACAATGAGATATCACCTCACACCAGTTAGGAAGGCCAACATCGAAAAGACAAGGAACAACAAATGCTGGCAAAGATGTGAAGAAAGGGGAACCCACCTAACACTGCTTTTAAGAATGTAAATTAGTTCAACCATTCTGGAAAGCAATATGGAGGTTCCACAAAAAACTAAAGGAACTCCACTCCTAGGCATTTACCCAAAGAAAAAACAACTTCTCAGATTCAAAAAGACATATGCACCCCTATGTTTATCGCAGCACTATTTACAATAGCCAAATTTGGAAGCCACCTAAGTGGATAAAGACGAAGTGGTACATAATATACACAATGGAATATTATTCAGCCATAAGAAGAAAGCAAACCCTACCATTTCCAACAACATGAATGGAGCTGGAGGGTATTATGTTTAGTGAAATAAGCCAGGCGGACAAGGAAAAGTGCCAAATGATTTCCCTCATTTGTGGAGTATAACCATGAGGCAAAACTGAAGGAACAGAACAGCAGCAGACTCACAGACTCCAAGAAATGACTAGCGGTTACCAAAGGGGAGGGGTGGCGACGGCGGGAGAAGGGGATTGAGAGGTATTAAGATTGGTACACATGGTGTGGGGTCACAGGGAAGACAGTGTAGCACAGAGAAGACAAGTAGTGATTCTGTGGCATCTTACTACGCTGACGGACAGTGACTTCAATGGGTTGTGGGGGGGGGATTTGATAATATGGGTGACTGTAGTAACCACAATGTTTTTCATGTTTAACCTTTAGAGTGTATATCAATACCTTAGAAAAATAAAGTATCACCGATATACACTCTTATGATGATTTCACATACATGACACAGTGGTTCAACATTCTCCCATATTATCAAGTCCTCACCCCCCATTGGGGTCACTGTCTTATCACTGTAGTAGGATGTTAGAGAGGCAGTAATTGTATTCTCCGTCTGTGCTTCGGTCCCCGTGGCCTACCTATATTGTGATTGGGAACTGTAGTGTCCCTTAATCCCATTCTCCCTCCCCAACCCCTCCCCCTCGGTAATCACTAGTCCTTCTCGGTGTCTATGAGTCTGCTATTTTGCTCATTCTGTTTTGCTTTGTTTTAATTAGTACACAAATGAGTGGAATGATTTGGAGAGACCGTATCTTAATAATGTGTGGGGCCTTGAGAAAGTGGAAACTACTTTTTTGCTTAATAAATTCAAGAAGGGTAAATAACTGAATAGAGGCTTTGGATAACCTCTCCATTTGTTCCTCCTGTAAAACAAAATAACATCGTACTTAATTTGATTCACAAATTCACACTTCTCAAAGTAACATATAGTTGTATAATCTTTATCTTAAAAATCATTTCGCTTAACAAAAAAAATACCCTCTAATCGAAGTGCCTACCCTGTTCCAACAGTATGTCACCATTTCCTTCAACATAAAAGAAGTGCCCTTAATTTAGTTGGAGACTTAAAATATCTTTCTTCTCTACTGCTGTAAATTCTGTACAGAACAAACACGAAAAAATGTTAACAAAGACGCAGCAGGACAGAAGAGGGTGTCAATCCTGGATGTGAGCCAACTGCCGCCTGCATTATTGGGAAGCCATTCCTGCCAAGTGGAGGTTAGGCATTCACTCAACATTTTTCCCAACAAGTGCTTCTTCACACTCATGCACACTCCTTTAAAAGTCAGTAAGACTCTAAGGCCACTCGTGAAAACTAGGACTAATAAGAGTCAAGGGCGTCTAACTCTCAGGACCAGAGGTCTGACTCATCTCACCACAAAGGTTCACTCGGCGCACGCCTAAGTCCACACGGGTGTGGCGCACCTTCCCAGCGAGAGGAAGGAGCACTCCAACTTGCACGTTCGCTCGGCCGCGCACGCGGGACCGCGAGATCAGCGAGCGTCCCGACCAGCCGACCGCGAAGTTTCGGTGGCGGGAGGAGGGCGCGACCGCGGAAACCACAAGCCACAATCACTTCGCTGGAAAACTCAATTCCCGAACTCTCCCGCGCCGGGGCCACCGCGCAGGCTCTCCACAAGAAAGGCGGCCGAAGGGCCCAGGCGGGCGGGACGCGCGCCCGGAGCCCACTTGAACAAAGTTTAGAAACCAGGAGAAACTTTCCCGAGGGGAAGCGCCGCGGTGCGCGGGCCCCGCCACTCGCTCCGCTCCCGCCGCCCCAGCCCCTCAACTTCCCGAGCGCCAGGAAGCGCCGGCCCCGCCCGGCCAGGGCCCAGGCCGGGCCCCGCAAGGAAAGCGGGTCGGGGGCCGATTCCGGGCGGGGTCCCAGGGGAGACCGCGCCCGGCCTGCCCGCCTGAGGAGCCCCCCGCTTCGGCCGGGCTGGGGAGCCCGCGCCCGCGCGAAGGGTTACCTGCGGCTGGCGGGGCGAGCGCAGGACGATAGCCGACTCCCGAAGCCGAGGCCGCCGCTTTGTCTCCCCGCAGCCCCGCTCCGAGGAGGAAATGGGCCGCCCGGCGCCCCCGCCCCTCGCCCGCGGCCCGGCCCCGCCCGCCCTTCCAGCACCTCCCTCTGGAGCGCTGTTCCGGGCGCCTCCCGCCGCTGCCCGGCCCTGCCGGCCCTGACTTTGGGGACAAGACCTCAATGCAGAGAGCCAGGAGGCGCCAGGCCAAGACCCCCAAATATACCTCCTACTCTCCGCCCTTCGCCCCAGAGTTACTTTATCCCACACCCCTAGTGGGCGCTCAGGCCGGGAGCGCGCCCCCTCAACCCCGGAGGAAGGAGGGGCGGCGACTCCGGGAACAGCCGGCGAGCAGGGAGGGCAGGTGAGTCACAACTCTGGCGCACAGGTGAGCTTCCGGGTGCTGCCCGCGCAGGCCCCACCCCCCGGCCGGTGCCCCAGAGGCCGAGCACGGCGACGCGGAGGCCTGGGCACGCTCCTCTGAGATGTGACACAGGTGTTCCGAGTAACAGGCTTCCAGAAAAGTGCCCTACCCTCACCCTCTGGTGTTACCAAAGGAGAAACAGGTCTCTCACAACTTGAGGCAGAGCGGAACTAGGATCCGACTCTAGGGACCTCATAATGCGAGGTGAAAGCCCTCCTAGAAATAGCCTAACCCATCTCCTCACTTGACAGATGGGGAAACCAAGAGCTCTTCTGCTAGAGAACAAGAGGCGTGTCTGCGCAGCGTTCCCTCCTGAGATTGCACACCCGCGCACACGCACACACGCGCACACATGCCCTTGGCTTCTAACCCTATCCCTCTGGCTATTTAGGAAGTTTTGTTCCCATTCTTCCTTCCTCTTGTTCCAGGTGAATGCTCCAAAAAAAAACTACAAAACAAGAACACACCAAAGATACTACATATTCACTATCAACCTGGTATAGAACACCTTAATGATGTTTCCTCCATCAAGGGATGATGAACAAGGTTGACTCCAGTATTGGCCTTTCAATTCAAAATAATGGAAGACAACAATATCCACTGCTGGCTTGTTGCTGAGCACTGAGCAGGGCGCTAGGGAGACCTGCCCTCAACCTGCTTACCATTTACCACTCCATCTCCCTCTCCCCCAGGAGATGCAAACTCCAGGAAGACAAGAGCTCTATCCCCTATAGCACGGGACACAATGCTCATTCCCCTAGACAGCAGCCAGTTAGGTCTATATGTCAATGTGTCCACTGTAATTCAAAGCTCTTTGGGTTTAAGAAATACTGACAAAGTGCAATAGGAACACAAAAGGGGAGAACAACCTTCAAGAGAAAGACACACCTGAAGGCCATTTTGGTCTAACTCTTGTTTCTAGCTTCAGAGTCTTGGCTCCTCTTGGTCTCTCCTGCCTGGAATAGCCATGGCTTCCTCCCAGCTACACTGGGCTAACTCAGAACATAGTAATCAATCGATATTCGTTTGAATTAACAAGAGACAGAGTGAACAGATTATGCTCTATAGCTCTGGATATCCATCACCTCACTCAGGGCTGGCTACTTAATTTGTGAAGTCCCTTGTTGAAAAATTTAACAAATTCAAAACAGCAACAATAGAGCATTAGCCAAGTATGGGGCCTTCTAAAGCACAGGGCCCTGCTGTAGATTGAATGTTTGTGTCCCCAAAATTCATGTTGAAAATCTAATGTCCAAGTGATGGTATTAGGGGATGGGCCTGTGAGAGATGATTAGGTCAAGAGGGCAGAACCCTCAAAAATGGAATTAGTGCCCTTATAAAAGAAGCCGCAGAGAGATCCCTTGCCTTTCTGTCATGTGAGGATACAAGAAGGCCCTGACTATGAACCAGGAGGAGAGCTCTCATCAGAATATGACCATGCTGGTGCTTGATCTTGGACTTCCCAGCCTCCAGCATTGTGAGAAATAAATTTCTGTTTATAATCTCAGTCCATTTTTGTTACAGCAGCCCAAACGGATTAGTACAAGCTCTAAAGATGAAATTGCAAGATTTGTTTTGGGAAAAGAGTTAGGTAACAGAAAGAACATGAAGACATACTTGCAGTTGCCCTCTAAGCCAAGGGGAGTTGCATACCTCTGAGAAACCTTGAAAAGCTTGCCAGGGAAGACCTGAGTATTCACCACGTTCCAGGCACTTGCTTTGTGCTGAGGAAGCATCAGTGAACAAAACTGACTTGATGCCTGTTCTCACACAACAGAAAATGTAATGGAGGAGACAGGTATTAAAATAGGCACACTATAAAAAAGACAGTCAAGTGTGAAGACAGGAGAGAGATGCAAATATTTTTGGGAGCAAGTTAACCTAGTCTGGGTTCAGTGACCTGAGGAAGTGACCTTTATGCTGTGACCCACTCCAGTCAGACTTTAGCACTCACCTTTCCACCAAAACTGCTCTTACCAAGGTCCCTAATGAGACTCCATGATGCCAAACCCAGTGGTCAGTCTCCATCCGCAGCTGACTTGTACCACAGTGTTTGATCACTCTACTTCTTCAAACACTGTCTTTGTTGGGCCTCCAGGGCACTAGGCTCTTCTGGTTTCCCTCCAACCACCCTGACTGCAACTTCCTAGTCTCCTTTGATGAGTCCTTCTGAATCCTCTCAACCTCCAAGAAGGGACTAGTGGTCACCAAAGGGGAGGGGTCGGGGAGGGCGGGTGGGGAGGGGATTGTGGGGTAACATGATTGGTGCACATGGTGTGTGGGGGGTCATGGGGAAGACAGTGTAGCTCAGAGAAGACAAACAGGGACTCTGTGGCATCTGACTACACTGATGGACAGTGACTGCAATGGGGTATGGGGGGGACTAGATAATAAGGGTGAATGTAATAACCACATTGTTTTTCTTGTGAAACCTTCATAAGAGTGTATATCAATGATACCTTAATAAAAAAAAGTCAATTAGCAAGGCTATGGAATATTCTAAAAAGTAACACAAAAGAATGTCAAAATGTCAATAAAGATGAACTGTCAGAGATCATGTAGTGATTCTCTACATTATGAGGGCTTCATAATCATCTACATTGTGCTGGTTAAATGTCTTCACAGTCTGCAAAGCACTTGCCTGATGTTCTCTCATCTGAGGTCCTGCACAACCCTTAAGGAAAGTAGAACCAAAATGAGGAACAGTCCAAGAATGGTGAAGATGAAAACTAACTGGGCAGCTTTAGAATGAAAGTCTGGAGCATCTTTACCTCTTGTAGCAATGAAATCATGAGCAGCACCCCTTCCCCCATTCAGTCCCACAGAAGAGATCAAAGGGGTGCTTGGCTTAGCCTGCGGAAAACCAGCAAAGGGGGTTAGAGTTGGACAACAATCAGTAAAAACAAAAGTCAAAACCAAAATGTGGGACCATATCAGGGTCAAAGGCAATTGGATGCCTGGTGGCTCTGGTTGCTTTTCAGTTCATTTTCAGATGGTTGGGGGCAAAGCAGTGAAGCCCTGACCAGACCAGCAGTTTTGTGTTAGCCTAGCTAACATCAAGGTACTTTCCTCATTTCTGTGTAGCTTGGTAATTCACGGTTGTGGGTGCACATTAGAATCACCTGGAGAGCTTGTTAAACATATACCGAGGCACCACCCCCAGAGGCTCAACTTCAGCTATTCTTAGGTAGAGACTGGGCATTTTTAAACTCTCCCTGCATGATTCTCATGTGCAGCCAGAGTTGAGGACAACTGATAACTAGTCTAGGCCTGGGCAGAAAACCAAGTAAAGTACACTTAAAAGTCATTCATTAGTCCATCTGCTCATACGATAGGAATTATTTTAACATTCAGTGACTAAAAATAATCATAGCTCAAAAATAAATAAAAATAATCATAGCTCATGGTTAATAAGTCTTTGGTATATGCCCAGCTCCATGCTAAGAGCTTCATGTGTCATCCAGGTCTCTCTACAATCCTAAAGTAGTTACTATTGTATTCTCAGGTCACACTGGGAGCATGTGGCCGTGCTGGGGCCCAGATCTGCCAGAATCCAGAACCAGGCTCTTAACTACCCCAACTCAGCCTCTGAAATGTCAATGGCTTTGAAAAATTCTTTGTCAAAAGCCATATTCAGAATAGTTTTCATGTCAGACTAGGCGATGATGGAGGTAATTTAAATGCCTGATTGTTACTCTGTAGACATTTTGTGTTTTGTGTAACTCCAAGCAGTTTAATAAGTGGGGCTGGTTGAGTGCGGTGTGGGGGGGGGGAGGTAGAGCAATACAGGGTCTTACTTGTATATGGCTGGGGCTCTTCTAATAGAGGATGCCATTGGCTTTAATCAGGGAGTTAAAGTTTTAAATAAAAGAACCAAACTTAGGCCCTTGGTGAAACATGTATATGGTTCCCTTTATTCATATTATTCATCTTCTCTGCAGAAACTGAAATTGAGATTTAGTTCTTAAAATCAGTCAGCAGTGGGTGTTCATGATTCTTTACTCTCTGATATGATCAAAGGTGTGTACACAAAAACACTTTCCGCCCCCTTTCAGGCTCATATTTTTGTTGATAACAATGGATAAAGAGAACCTGGAAGGAAAAAAGTTAAAAGACTGACAACCAAGCAAAATTTTATCTAGAAGTCTTTTAAAAGGTGGAGGGTGTTGGAGGATGGGATTGTTTTATTCTTCTCTTTAAGGTATTAGTGGGCTTTGTTATGGAAACCCAGTTCTTTGTAGTCACCATTCTAAAAATTCCTTTGTTGTCTAGTATTTTTAGAATTTTTATAGGATTGTGATAAGTGCTATCAAAATAAGAATTGTTGCATTATAATATAAACTGAGTTAAATTAATACACTTTAGATCTCAGACCTAGTGTTGAATGAGTCACTTGTCTCCATTCATTGCTTCTGTTGCCTGACAACAATTTTTCTCAATTCCAAGAAACTTTGAGAAAACCGTTGCAACACAGCAGAAAGATACATCTGCCAGGAATCTTAACATGTCCTCAAAGGTCCCCATATGGGCATTCTGAATACAGAACTTAAAGTGGAAGCCCGGGAAGCCTTTGCTTTTGGTTTACTAGGCATGAATTTGACTCTGGGTTGACCAGAGTCAGGCAGGCTAAGAGTAGGCCCTGGGATTTCTGGACTCCATGAGTCCACAGTGTGATCTGGCAAACCTACATTCCATCCTTTCTCCCTCCATCAGTTCTTCATACCAGTCCAGCTTCTTTAATTTTTTTTTTTTTAATAAATTTGGGTATTTATCCTAGAGGTAACTCTATCAGACACACACCTCTTACGGGTTTCAGTCAGGTCCAGTGCGGGCCCTTTATAGTACTTCTTGCTAGAACGTCTCAGCTTCAGCATCAGTTCTGTTTTTATTCATTTTCACAGATAAACACAGTGAAAAATCATGTTCATGCTAAGCAAACAGAAGGGAATTGAAAGCGTTTTATTTCAGCGCTGTCTCTTTATTTCTTAAATCACTATAAATCATTCTTTCATCTACTATGAATCTGGCAGGACCTGCTCCTCCATCACAGAAGGCTATTATATTCATTCATTCATTCATCCATTTGATCAACCAGCAAATATTCTCGAGCACTTGCTATGTGACCCACAGTGTGCTAGACCCTGGAGATACAGTAGTGGGTAGCTCTTATGTAATTTGCATTTTGGAGAGGGAGAAAGACAGTAAGTAGTTAACAACTAAATGTACAATATGATTTCAAATAGGGTAAGTGTTAAGAATGATGGGGAGGAGGAATGCTTATTTAGATAGAGAGGTCAAGAAAGGCCTCACCGAAAAAATGTTGTTTGAGCTAAACTTGAATGATCAGAATGAGCTAGGGAAGGAGCAGAACGTCCCTGAAGAGGAAATAGCAAATGCAAAAGCCCCGTGGGGAATATGCCTGGTGTAACTCTGGAGGGAAAATCCCAGGGCAAAATACCTTGGAAACAGAAGTCAGTCAAAGGGAGAGATCAAGTGGGAGAATATTCATTTATTTCTTTCAAGCAGCCCTCCCACATCTCTCTCCACCCAGCTGCAGAAGAAGAGAGCTCCCCCCAACCTCTCTGGTCCAGATAAGCCCTCACTGGCCCTTGTAATTACCTATTAATACGGAGATGGCTACTTCTCTCCACCCCTTGGAAACACTTATTGATATGGAGATGAACTAAGGCCAGGCTAGAAATTCTAGAAACTGCCATTTTACCCACACCCGGCATATTCAAGAAGCAGAGGGAAGACCAGTATGCTGAGGGGTAGGAAATTAGAAAAAGAGTAGTACTAGGTGAGGTCAGCGAAATAGGCAGGGGCCAAATCATGTAAGACTTTGTCGGTGAGGGTAAGGAATTTGGGTTGTCCTTTAAGAACAAAGGGGAGCCCCTGGGGGATTAAGAAGTGGTGTGGACATGATCTGATTTGCATTTTCAAAGGGACATATTACTGTATTAAGAATGAAGTGTAAGGGAACTTGAGTGAATGCCTGTCATTTCATTCACTTATTCATCTATTCAACAATATATTTTTAGTGCCAATTGACAGGCAATTTGCCCAGCATTGGGAAATCCTGGTGGGCAAAACATCATTCCTCCCCTCAAGGAGCTTGTGAACCAGCTGGAGAGACGAGAAGCATGGAGGGTCATCTGTGATGAGTGCTGTGTGGGGGGGTGACCTCCATGTGCTGTGGGAACCTAGAGGACCTCATTCAGTCACTCATTTAGTAAATATTATGTGCTAAGCTCTTGGGATTCAGTGGTGAACTAAGCAGACAAGGCGCAAACCCTCATGGTATTTACAGATCGGTGGAGGAGACATTAATTAAAACTTTTCACAGACCTATCATTACCTATTGTATGATATGAGTTATGAAAGAAAAATAATGTGAGAATGTCTAAGAGGCAAGCCTGGAATAGTCCAGGAGAACTCAGGAGACCTAAAGGGTGAGCAGCAGTTAAGTAGTTCAGTAGGTAAAAAAGGAGAAGAAGATTGTCAATTACACCTCAAGAAAGCTGGAGGAAAAATAAAAGAGAAGAGTGCTGTGGGGCCACTCAGCTCAAGCCCCAGCTCTACAGGGAGGGACTTTCTGACACCTAAGCTGAGCCCCTGAAGGGTGAGTAGGAGTAATCCAGGTGAAAGGGAGTTGGAGGGGAAGGGAAGGCATTCCGGAGCAAGGGAACAGCCTGTGCAAAGGCACGGAAGCAACAGAATGTTGTGGATTCTGGAAAAAAAAGAAAGGCATTCAATATGGCTGGGCTGTAGAGTAAAAAGGCACAACGAGATCAAAAAGAATAGAGAATTAATTGTAGATGAATGATATCAAAATAAACTAAAAAAAAACAAAAAACAAACAAACAAAAAGAATAGAGAAGTGAGCAGGATCAGAATTGTGCCATGCTAATAAATTCTTTTGAACTTCATTCTGAGAGCAGCAGTGAATTGCTACAGGATTTTAAGCAGGAAAACGACCAGGCCAGATGGATTTTCTAGACACACTGAAGACACTGGGCTGAGCCCTCATAATGTGCTACACTTTAGCACAACAGATCCTATTGAAAGTGGGTATTATGCCTTAAGTGAAATCCCTCTTGGGATTTTCTGGGTTGGGCAAGGGCCAGTTCAGCAAATGACGTTGGCCACCCTGTTACTGCCTCTCCCCACTGTCCACAGCCCAGTCCAGGACCAGCAGGAGTCATGAATTCAGAAGACATCTGCTTGCTGAATAGCAACTCATCGGTGCCCCCAGGACTGGACCAGGGTAGCCAGTTACCTCGACCTCGTGGGCCATAATGCCATGTACAGAGCAAGTTTCCTTTAGATCTCAGTGGCTTATTCCTTTCATTAATTTGCTTAAAGTGAGGCTGTGATCACCTATTATCATTTGCCCTCAGCATTTTACTTTCACCTTGAACTTTCAGCCAAACTGGGTCTCTGAACCAAAGCCCTTTACACCTGGTGGTCACATTGTCTTCTGACTGTCTTGCCCTCCAAGGGCTCCTCAGGTTCAGTGCATGGGAAGGTGTCCTGTGTCTCCACTGAGGCTGTGGCCCAGGAAACCAGGGTGAGATTTCCAAAATGTGGCCTAGGCAGGTCCTCCCTGCCTCAAACGGCTTCCCATAGTTACAGGATAAATCTAAACAATTTATCCTGTCCTGCGGGGCCCTTTGGGATCTGTTCCTTTCCACCAGCTGTCCCCCTGCCTAAAGGGCTCTTCCCCCAGATCCCTCTATGGCAGTGCCTTCTTATCATTCAGGTCTCAACTCAAATGTCAACTCCTCAGTTTAGCCTCCCTGACAATCCTGACAACTGAGGTAGCTAGAGAGTCACTGTCCCATCACCCCATTGTGCTTTCTTCATGGCATATGGCACAATCCACAATGATTTGTCTGTCTACTTGCTTAGTGTTGGTCTTCTCCCTCTAGGATATGGCCTACAGCTCAGACCTTAACTGTCTTGTTCATTGTTTTATTCACAGTGCCTAGAACAATGTCTGGCATGTACTAGGTGCTGAATGAATGAATGATTCTGGCCTATCTTTCCAACCTCACCCCACACCATTCCTGCATTCATTCCCTGAGCTTTAGAGGGATGGAAGTCTATAGAGGTCTTCAGACCTGCCTTACTAATTGAAGTCCCTAATTCCTTCAGCCTGGAATGAATTAGCCACCTACCTCCCTGCTCCCACACTTATTCTCCCATTTCTTACAGATTCTGAAATCCTCCCAGATATTCAAGCCTGCTACACACCTCTGTCAAGACTCATCTCACTGTATTGCAATGACATGTTTGCCTGTCAACTACTCACCTGCCCATGTCTGTGTGCTCCTCAAGGAAGGCATCCTTATCCCTAGCACGTGACACAGTAAGCAGCACACTCAACTCATGTGTGCTGATTCACTAGATAGAGAAATGTGGTTCAGAGAAACATGGATTAGGAAACCACGGTCATTTTTATGGCTGTGGTAGGAGGAAATGTCATAAATCTAAACCTACAGCAGAGAGGCAGCCCTTCTTTTGGGCCAATCCAGGAAAATAACATCCTATTAAATTCTGGTAACTAAGCAAAAGGGGATGGGTATAGCTAAAAAGACCCTGCTTCGCACCATCCATGTGTTTCCAAGTGGGCATGCATAGTCAATTCACATTTGAGAAGTACAGGAGCATTCTCACTATCAGCTCTGGCAGGATCAGTCAAAGAGGCCCGGGAGAAGTGCTAGCTAATGTCTGTACAGAGCTTCCCACTCCTGCAAGCACGTCCTCAAACCCTATCTCACCAGGGTCTGGGGAAGGAAAGTAGGTTTCCTCCTCTCAGTGAGGCTCCGAGAGGCCCAGCAGCCTGTCCAAGATGATGGCACCAGTGGTGAGTTGCTCTGTAGCTGTGCCTTTATTCTGCTATTTGGGAGCCCTTAACTTGCTCATCCAAGCTTTTAGTTGCTAAGCTCCTAGAAATCTGTGTAACCATTGCTGTCTAAAATACACCTATAATCAGATGCTTTTAATAAAGTCCTTTTGGATGATGTTGGTGCTGGTGCCGATGCTGCTGAAGACGACGGCCGTGTGGACAATGACGATGATAAGGATGCTATCCTTGAAGACAGAGGCCAGGAAGGAAGCCTGCCCTCGGAACACACCCAGAGCGAGCCAGGGCCACAGGCAAAGGCTCATCAGGATGTAGAAGGCCTAGCAGTTGATTTGGACTCTTGAGCTGGGCCACCTGTGACCTAAGGGCTCCACTTCTAATTGGCTGTGTGGCCTCACTGAGCCTCAGTTTCCCCATCTCTAAATGGAGAGATTACTACCTGACTCTTAGGTTGTTGGGAGGCTCTTTTGAAGTAATCAAATCGGCTCATTATCATGGAGCCTGTATCACAGTAAATGCTTCATGATGATACTAACAAAGTCTTACACAAACAGCATACTTTATGACAGGCAGTGTTCTAAGCACTTCACATGTATTAGCTTAGTGTAACACCTTATAAGGTAGGTGCTAACATCATCGCCTCTGTTTTATAGATAAGGAAACTAAGGCCTACACAGGAGGTTGAATAACTTCTCCGTAGTCTCAGAGTCAGAAAGTGCCAGAGCTGGGGGCTAAACCCAGTGATCTGAGTCCGGAGGCACCACACAGCTGTGGCAGCCATGGAGCTATGCTGCTCGAATTTCACTTTGAAAGAACTGTTGTAGCAAAAAGGTTGACTGACCTTGAGATCCATCACAGTGTCCACACCAAGGCCGTGCTTCCTCTGGGCCACTGTCAATCAGCCTGTGATGGAGCAGATCAGCAGAGATACCAGAGGTGGGCCAAACCTGCCCACCATGGAACTCCTCTGAGGGACGACTTTTGTGTGTGTGTGGTAAAATACACATAAAATTTACCATTGGAACTGTTTTGAAGTGTACAGTCCGATGGCATTAAGCACACTCACATTGTCGTGCAACCATCAGCACCATCCCTCTTAAGAACTTTTTCGTTCCTCTCGAACTGAAGCCGCGCACCTGTTCAACGACCCCCCATTTCCCTCCCTCCGCAGCCCCCGGCAACCACCATTCTACTTTCTATCTGTGAATTTGATTACTCTAGGTACCTAATATAAGTGGAATGATACAATGTTTGTCCCTTTGTGACTGGCTTATTTTGCTTAGAATAATGCCTTCAGGGTTCACCCATGTTGTAGCATGTGTCAGAATTCCTTCCTCTTAAGGCTCAATAATATTGCATCCTATGTATAGACTACATTTTCTTTATCCATTCATCTGATGGGCAGGCAACCTTTGCTCTGGACTCTTCATCAGCTTGGCTGAGACTTTCTCAGAACTGCCCTTCAGTCTGAAGCTCTTCCCGCCCCATCCTGCCTTATTGCCATCTCCTCTTCCTGAATGTCAGACCTGCATCCCTGACAGAAGACTCTCACCATCTTCCCCAGCTCCTTCTCCCTTTATCCTTCACAGATGCTCTCCCATTAATCTCTTGCAGGCCAAAGTTCATCTTGGCGTCTATTTCTCAGAGGACCATATGATACAGCAGCCTCTCAATAAACATTATTTATCATTATTATTTCTTGGGAAGGGGAAGATGCATTTAAAGCAAATTTAAAAAAAGAATTTAGACCACTTATACAATATAATTGTATGCATGTGATATATTCTATTTTGGATATATATATATATATATATATATATATACACACACATATATATGTGGGTGTATATATGTAGTAGAAGGCCTAGAAAACACATGCAAGTAAAAAGAACATTAAATTCACCTCTTATTTTACTACCCAAATTGTTTTCAACCTTTTTGTCCTCACTGTTTCACTTTGGGATAGATCTCTCTAGATGTTTATCTCTACGTATGCAGTATCAGTTTCTTTTTAAGAAAATTAGTTTCTCCCACAGGATGAACTGGATAGCGATGACTATAGATTCTTGGATTCTATAAACCGATTTAGTTTAGGAATGTATTCATTCATGCATTCATTTAATACAATTTAATGAACAGCTACTAAGTATCAGGCCCTGCTCTAGTAACAAGGGATATCAGACAGACACTGCTCTTGCCTGCAGAAAGCATACAGTCTGGTGGGACTATAGACACACCTCCAGGCAATTACAGTACACTGCTGTGTGGACTCAGAGCAAGGCCACACAGCCCAATGTAGTTTCTTGGAGAAAGTGGTACCTAAGTCAAGACCTGAGGAATTAGCCAGGAGTTAGCCAGGCAAAAGGAAGGAAATTTTAAGAGGTATTGTAGGGCTAGAACCTAGGCAAAGGGGACCGTGTATAATAGATTTGGGTGCCTGAGGAGCAGCTGACTGCCCATAGCTGCCAACAATGACTCATAACTGCGTGTGTGTGTGTGTGTGTGTGTGTGTGTGTGTGTGTGTAGCAGCAACTCAGACTGAGCAAGGAATAAAACTTCAACCAGTCAAGGAATCTGGGGCAGAGACTCTCATGGAGAAAGCAGACACCCAGGAACTCACCAGGGGAGAGAAGCTAAGTCATCCTCAACCTTAGACTGGAAATAATGACCAAATATTAAGCTCTCTGATGGCAAGAGTGGTGGCTTCTCCACTTCTATGGAGTCTATAGCCCACGACAAGGCCAAGTACAAAAAGAACCCTCAGTTGTAACTGATGTCCATGGCATCACTGTTTCTGAGCCTAAAGAGGCTTTAGGCAACAGAAAGACACTGGAGGATTCTGGCATCATCGTAGGCCACCTCCTGTGAGTGCTGCTACTTCAATAGAGTCTCGGGCCTGAACTCCAAAATATGAACTTCATATTTTGAAATATGAAAATATGAAAGCCCAGTGTTTCCCTGAGCACATCTGAATTACTTATCGATAGCAGCAGCACTGCCCATCACAGTTTCCAAGAGAGGCTGTAGTTCAGCAGAAACTATGGTTTCAAATACTGTTTTGATATTAACTTTTTTTGATTGGCAGCAGTTGACATCTTATTTCCTGCATCCTATAATTCATGTTGGCTCAGTCCTATTTCAGCATATGGGTATAAATAAAATTACTCAATGACATAATACCAAAAGGGCTTGAAGTGGGCTGACAGGCACTACCATCTCATTAAATGTGAATATCTTTACGATGTAACTTGGGTTTTTTGGGAAAAATTAAAAAGCAGTAGACAACCATGCTGTGGTATTTTTAGGTATGTAGGTGAGGCAGGCACCCACATCCCTGTGAACAGTACAAACAGCTCCCCACTTCTCCCAGGCTGGGAGGAGATGGGGTGAGATGACCTGTCAGTGCTTTCTCAGTGTGACCTTCCTTAAGAGTCAGCAAGCCCCCTAACTCCCAGCTCCAAACTCTGTGTGTGGCAAAGCAGCTGCCAGCAAGCGGCCTAGGGAGTCAAGGCCCACCTCTGTGTTCACTGAGGCCTTGGCACTGAAACAGACAGGAACATACCCAGTCCTGGCAGCTGGACCCCTAACACAAGCAGCCACAATGACTAATACCGGCCAGGTGTCTGCATGTCCTACCCATGGAAGAAATGTCACCACCTCCCTAAGGGACAGGCCTGGGTGGGGGTGTCACTGGGTGGGTGAACACTCACTGGTCTTCTCAGCCAAACTGACAGTCAGGGTAAAAATAACACCAGCCACATCATTTTCTAAAATTAAGGACGATGCTATAGCAAATGTATGCAGATGTATACAGACACAGATGGGAACAAGTGTATTTAATTGTAAATGAGTCAGAACACAGCAAATGAGATTTCCCTTATATTTGGGTTCCAAAAATTACAGAGAAAATGTGCTTGAGGCAGAAACAAACCCAAAAAATAAAAAACAAAATGGGGTAGGTTATTGAGGCAGGAGCCACATGGGAGGGAACCTTAGGCCTCCAGAAGATGAGTGGCTTTGGTCTCTCTCCTCTGGGGTTATGGTGCCCTAGCTCCCAAGCGCCTGATCCCAGAGGCCCTGAAGTGGCCACGGTGCTCCTGGGACAGACACGAGCACAGGCGGCAGGACTCACAGTCCCTCAGCATCATATGTCCTGTAGGTGCCAGAGAAAACGGGGAAGGAACGGAGGCCTGTGATGGACTAGCCCCAAGAAGAGAGCCGACCGCCAGCTTTTGTGACCTTAGAGAAATGAGCTGAGGCACAGAAAAAGACAAAGGGAGCCTCTCTGCCTAGCTCCCTGTGGTTAGAAAAAAGAATGACCTTACATAGTATTTCTTGTCTGGAAAGCACCATTTCTCCTCAACAGCTTTAAGCAAGGCACCAAGTAGAGTGCCAGGCTCTTGGTAAACATTCAGTAAGTACTAGAAGAAAGAAAGGAAAGGAAACGAAGGAAGAATATGTCATCCTGCAAGACTCTCCCATTCTGCGGACTGAAGCGGTGAAGAACTGAGGAAGCAAAAAGGCAGATTGCCAAGTAAAAGGCACGCAAGTGTGCCCCGCCTTGGGGCCCAGGGGAATGTGGGGGTGGGCAGGAAAGTGAGACACACCGATCCCACCAAGCCTCTTGCCCTGTAAGCGTATCTCCTCCACAGGCAGCATTCTGGAATTCCTACCTACCCCCTGTGTCTGAAGGATTGTGATTTGCTCCTCAGAGAACAGTAAGACCTTGGGTTCACTCCAGCGGGCGAGCACTCCCTGGGGGCAGCGACTTGACACGCATGTCAGGAAGCTTTGTGCATCTGGGCAGCCTCGGAGCTCCCAACTCCTAGGCCTCTAATAAATCCCTGCAAGTGGATGAATGTATGAATTAATGCATGTATGCGTGAATGAGCACAACAAAGACTTTCTCCACCCTGAAGCACTCTGTGGTCTGAGCACTTTACCTCTCCCTTCCCAGGCTTGTTTCCTCTGGGTACTGATGATTCTCTGCCTCCCAACCTGGAGGAGCAGCAAACCCAGGCTTTTTTCTCACGTCCAGCTCCCTAGCAGGAGTATTCCAAAAAGCATGAAACACAAAGACTTCTCTTGGATAAACGGCAAGGGGAGCTTTCACCCCAGCCACGGCTGCATTCTTTGTCCATCACATTTGCAGTCCCTGCTGTTATCATCCCCAAAGAGCCCAGAGGGCTAGTTTGGCCTTGCTGATGTTTACCCAAGCCTCCCACCACCCCCCTAGCCCCACTCTCACCCTTGCCCCACCCCCAGGATTTCAGCCTGGAAGAAAGTCCATACTGAGTGCCTGATGGTCTGCAGGTCAGCTCCAGAGCCGGTCCTTGTGTACCGAGAGCCACACATCCCGGAAACCATATGCCTCAATTCTGCAGGTTCTCTGAGCCACCCTTCTCAGGGCCCACCCTGCTAGCTCTGCCAGTGGATACAGAAATGAAAAAGGAAAAGGAAGAAACACTGCACAGCTCTCAGTAGCCCAGCATCTTACTGCAGCTCATCTGCCACATACCAGCCTGGTAGAGGGTTTCCTTAAAATGAAGTCAAGGAGAGTTGAAAAACTGGCTATAAGCAGAAGCTGCTGTCTGCTTTTCACAGGCTTTATTTCCACACTGGCTTCCTACAAAAGCTCAGTGCCCAAGCTCTGGCCCCTTTCTGTAACTCACGTCCCCTCACCCTGCCCTTGCTTCTGTGCCTGGCTCCACATTATGCGTTCTATCTTACAGCTCCTCCATCTTCCTTTATGTTGTTTTTCTTCTTCTCCTCTTCCTTACCTGTGCCATTTGCTCAGCACCTTACAGTTCATGAAGCTCCTTCAGATACATCAGATGTTACAGGATGAGTTCAGTGGCATATGTGACAGAGCAAGGATTGTGGCATATACCCCACTAGACAATTGGAAGGCAGGTTTTGAAAAGATGGGGAAAAGAGACAGACTCAGTCAGTATAACAACCGCCAGAGCTATACTATAAAAGAGAAAAGCATCTGTTCTAGACACTTCATCCTGACATTGGGCTTTGGGAAATCAGTGCCTGTCTTTCATGTGCTCCAAGCAAGATCTAAAGACTGACATCTAAGCTAGTGTTTTGTGAGATGTCTGCTTTGGTTTGGGTTCCCCCAAAACAGACCCTGAAACAGGGGTTCAAGTGCAAACAGTTTATTTGGGAGGTGATTCCAAGAAACACTGGTAAGGGAATGAGGAAGTGAGACAAAGAAGGGAAGGAAGCCACTAAAGGGTGTGTTATTAAGGGTCAAGTTACTGCATGGACGACTGCTGGCAACTCTGGAAGACAATGTGGGAGGTGCCTCAGGGTCCTCCCCACTGAGGGGTGAGGAAGCTGGGCTACACACACACTTCCGTCATGCTATATCCAGAGCTGAGCCATTAACTCCCTGGCACTTCCTGCTTACCTGGGCAAAGGACAAAGCCCTCAGGCTGAGTCCCAGGTGTTTGCAGTAAGTGGTCTCTGGGCGTAGAGGTGAGCACTGAGAGGATCCGAGCAGGGCACCAGCAGTGTCTGCTACAAACCTCTGTGGCCTTCCAATCAGCGGCCTTTCCCTCGAGCCAGTTTGAAAGAGTTTCTATCCCTTGAAACTAAATAGCTCTTCACAAAGATATCCTCTCTTCCCTTACTCCTAGTAGCTAGGCAAGGCAGGGCAGAGATTCCCCACTGCCCCCCTTCCTTTCTCTTATCCCTGTGGCCTGAAAAGGTCTCACTTCCCCATCTCAAAATGTCTTTGAATCTTCATGCATTCTTTGTTGCTTCGCTCTGGACTTGGAATATTTTCCTTCCACCCGAGCTTTTGCACATGCACACACACACACACCCTGCTTTCTCTTAGACTTTGTTCTGTTACCAGTTCTGCTCCTTGAATGATGAGCAGGAGTTCTGATGAGAGTATTCCAGGCAGCAGAAACAGCAAGAACCCGCACATAAACTGCGTCTAAGGGTGCTCGGCCCAAGGGCTTCCCATCACCCTCATACAAAGTCCACATTCCCAGGCCTGGAATTCAGTACCTTAATCCGATTTACCAATTTGGGGTGTTTTTTTCACCCTAATCTACTTCTGTCTTTTCACATGCATCTCATTAGTCAACAAACATTTATCCAGCGCTTTACTATATAACAGGCAAGGGTCAGGCACCAGGGAGGAGCAGTGAGTACAACAAACAGTTACACAGTCCTTGTCCTCATAGAGTTTACAGCCTTAGGGGTGAAGAGAGAGATGGAGTGGAGATCATAAGATCGTTGCCTTTCTCCGAACTGAGAAGCATTCAGGGGAGGAGCACAGAACCACCCAGCCTCCCCATCTGTATCCAGCCTCCAATATTTCCTACCTCCTGCTAAGCACACCTGGTATAGTTCCTTCCCACACTGTGCCAGGGTCAGTCTGTATGACCAACAGAATACTTCAGAAGTAATGGTATGTCATATCTGAGATTAGATTATGAAAACACTGCAGCTTCTGTCTTGAGGTTCTCTTTTTCTTTGTCTCATATCATTTGCTCAAGATGCAGTTGCCATATCATACACATCTCTGCGGAGAAACCGAGACTTCCAGCCAACAGCCACACCAATGACTTACCTCAGAAGTAGATCATCCAGCCACAGCCAAGCCTTCAGATGACTGCGACCTGCTGAGAGACCCTGAGCCAAAACCACCTAGCTGAGCTTCTCCCCAGTGTCTGACTTTCAGAAACTGTGTGAGACATAAATGTTTATTTTTTAAAACCACTGTATTTTGTGGTAATTTGTTACACAGCAGTAGATAACTAACATATCACCTTTCACCCTGTCACCTTCCCCTTGATATTCAGGACCTTTCTGCTGGTCCCATATGGTTCTCACTGTCCACCTGCTCACCAGCATCTCTTAGTAGGCCCAACAGAAAGCATTACAACATGACTCTGAAGATGAATTCAAAGCCTCATAGTTGGCTAAAACCCTACACACTTTTCTTTCCCTTAGCAGTGTCCCTTAATTTATGTTCCCTTATACAATTTAAGGGAAAAAAAACCGTAAGTTCCTGATTTCTTTACACTCACCTCTTCCCCATGGCCTTGTGAGAGTGATTTGGTATGAGAGAGGTCTTTCTATGAGCCCCTTAAAACTTCTACTCTCTCTGTGAACAAAAGAAGTGAGCTTGCCAAGAGCAAATGGAACGTGGACCTCAAAAGGCTGGAGTTGGACTTTAAATCTGGAATTTGTGTTCTCTGAGTGGGTTCCCAACCTGGAAGCTTCCTTGCCCTCCCCTGATTCAGTCTCTCTGCCTCCCTGGATTGCTCCTTCCATCAGAGATATATAAACACTTCCGGGGTGGTTTCCTTGAAGAGCATGAAGCAAGTACACACTCAAATACAGAATTATCTTAAAGCTATGGCACAGGGCTTGGACATAGAACTGGCTTTTCTACCAGCCCAGGATTCAAGTTCTAGACTTGGTTTTCTCCTTCTTGTTTTGATTTCTTTTTCCAAAAAATAGCTCTGGAAATTCCCAAGGGACATTAAACCATCTACCTGGCCCAGGTCACCACACTAAGATTTGGCATTGAGGCGACCATTTTTCCAGGCTGTATGCAAGTGCCAGATTGAAACATTTTCAGGCAGTTCCTGATCTTTAGGAGATGCTCTGAGTTAGCACCTCTCTGGTACCAATTGAAAGCCCTTTGAAGATTGGCCTAAAAAATTTGGGGTCCACCTGTGAGGTGGAGGTGAAAAAGTAGCCCTTTGTCTCCTGCAGAGAGGGGATATGGGGTCTGGTCTCTCCTCTCTCTTCCCTGTTACAATGGTGCTGAGGGCTTCATTTCATTAGTTTCAAAAGTCCCTGGCGGGTGTCAGGTGCCAGGTGCTATAATAAGTGTGAAATTTAACTACCTTTTTATCAAGGCAAAAGATCCAGCCTCAGAGATTCAAGTGCTGGGAATCTGCTTGTAAAAGGCAGAAACCCTATTATCAACTTTAAATACATTGCAACCGAAGCATGATCTGGCCCCGAATTATCACTGCATATCCTCTCAGGAGCGCTTGCTCTCCAGCAAGAGACAAGACAGCAAGAACTCGGGCCAGGAAGGGGGCCAGATGGAAATCACAGTCCTGCTATCTCTCACGGCTGGGGGCTTCCAATGGCCCATCTTTTCTTCCAGAATGTAACATTCTCTATTCAGGCTCACCATTCTGCAGATCTTCGACACCCTCCCCACATCCTCTCAGCCCCACCTCCCTGCACAGTAATTTCTGGTGAGTGCTATAGGCCGAGTTTTCCAAAGGTACAGCTCTGGCCATTAACCTTTAAAGAACAAAATGCCAATAGTGCTGCGTCATAGGGAGCACACTTTCTATTTACAGCTGTTTTTTCAGATCACAAGGTACTAGGCAAAGAGAGAATTTTGCTCTAATAACAAGCAGAAGCTTAGAATTAACGCAGTGGAGAAAAAGCCATAAAGGGATCTGAGCAAGCCATGGAGAAACCAGGTCAAACAGAGGAGACACTAGGCAGCATACCCAAGGGGGTTCTGGGGCCAAAGCTGCAGGGAGCCACTTTGGATAATTTTATAGGGAAAGGAAATTAGCATTTATGGAGCTCTCATTATGTGCCAGGTGCCACGCAAGGTGTTTTATATATATTATATTTTCCTCGTTGCAGACATGTGAGGTCCCATTGTATAAATGAATAAACTAAGGCACAGAAAAAACTAATTAACTAACTGAGGTTAACTGCCCCAAATCACACAGCTAGGGTGGCAGGGACCTGGGATTCAAACCCAGAGTTGTTTACCCCACATTCTTTACTTTGCCTACTGCTGGAGAGAAGTATTTATTATCCTTGCTTTGGCACAGATATCCCAGGGTGTGACCCGCACACTCTTCAAAATGAAGAAAGAAAAGATTAAAGTTCTTCCTAACATGTTTACAGAATGACCTGATAGAATGGATCTTTTATACTACTTGAGAAGGTCCCCAAAGAAACTCTGAACATTAACTATTGGACTCAGAATCTGGAATCTATGCCATAGAAGTCCCCACCATTCCTAACGCTGCCCCCTAAGCTCCCTAAGTTCCCTCCTAGCATCAGCCCATGCACACTGCTTCTCATGTACCTACACTTCCTTCTCTTCTTTAAATTCACTTAAAGATGACTCCAAATATCCACCCTTTGGGGCTAGCAGAACACTGACACCCACCCATTTTATAGCCCCTTTTGATACCAAGCACAGTATCTGAGGTAGTGTCCCAGAGGTTCTTTCACATGTCAGCCACACAGGCTGCCACTGACACATCCATCATCCCAGCCTTTGGATCAGGAAGCTCTGCTGCTTTGGGGTCAGACTTAAGGCAGGGGCCCTTGGGGGTTCAGTTTCTCTAGTGTACTCCCTCAGAGATACTGCCAAGGAGTGGGGGTTCAGGCCTGCACAATTCAGAAGACCCCCGACTTTAGATTTCTTCCCAACCTGACCACCTTCCAGGCACCCTCCTCTATCCCACCCACTCTAGGACCCTAGTACAGTTCCATCAATGAGCTTGGGTTTGGAGGAGAAAACTAAAACACACAAATGGAAACATTCTGCTCATTCCCCACTATTTCCCATGACATGAAATGAGACCACTATTCATTCAGATGCAAGCCAAAAATTTAAGAACCATTGTCCCTTCCTTTCTTTCTCTTACACTCTATAATATTCAACCCACTAGCCTGTTGCCTCTATCTTCAAGATACATCCAGAATCCAACGCTTCTCACCACCACCAGTGTTAACCATCTGAGTCTGAGTGTGTATCATCTCTTATTTGGACTATTCACTACTGACAAGTTTTCTGCTTCAATTCTCAGTCTCTTTCAGTATATATATATTTTTACTTTTTTTTGGTATCAATCTACAATTACATGTGCAACATTATGGTTACTAGACTCCCCAAATCATCAAGTCCCCACCACATACCCCATTACAGTCAGTGTCCACCAGTGTAGTGAGATGCTATAGAATCACTACTTGTCTTCTCTAAATTGTACAGCCCTCCCCATGCCCCCCCCACATTACGTCTACTAATCGTAACGCCCCGTTTTCCCCCTTGTCCCTCCCTTCGCACCCATTCTCCCCAGTCCCTTTCCCTTTGGTAACTTTTAGTCCATTCTTGGGTTCTGTGAGTCTGCTGCAGTTTTGTTCCTTCAGTTATCTCTTTGTTCTTATACTCCACAGATGAGTGAAATCATTTGATACTTGTCTTTTTCTGCCTGGCTTATTTCACTGAGCATAATACCCTCTAGCTCCATCGATGTTGTTGCAAATGGTAGGATTTGTTTTCTTCTTATGGCTGAATAATATTCCATTGTGTATATGTACCACCTCTGCTTTATCCATTCATCTACTGATGGACACTTAGGTTGCTTCCATTTCTTAGCTATTGTAAATAGTGCTGTGATAAACATAGGGGTGCATCTGTCTTTTTCAAACTGGGCTGCTGCATTCTTAGGGTAAATTCCTAGGAGTGGAATTCCTGGGTCAAATGGTATTTCTATTTTGAGTTTTTTGAGGAACCTCCATACTGCTTTCCACAATGGTTGAACTAATTTGCATTCCCACCAGCAGTGTAGGAGGGTTCCCTTTTCTCCACATCCTTGCCAACATTTGTTGTTGTTTGACTTTTGGATGGTGGCCATCCTTACTGGTCTGAGGTGATATCTCACTGTGGTTTTAATTTGCATTTCTCTGATGATTAGCGATGTGGAGCAACTTTTCATGTGCCGGTTGGCCATCTGAATTTCTTCTTTGGAGAAGTGTCTGTTCAGATCCTCAGCCCATTTTTTAATTGAATCATTTGCTTTTCATTTGTTGAAGTGCATGAGTTCTTTATATATTTTGGATGTCAACCCCTTATCGGTTATGTCACTCATGAATATATTCTCCCTTACTGTAGGATCTCTTTTTGTTCTACTGATGGTGTCCTTTGCTGTACAGAAGCTTTGCAGCTTGATATAGTCCCACTTGTTCATTTTTGCTTTTATTTCCCTTGCCTGGGGAGATATGTTCATGAAGAAGTTGCTCATGTCTATGTCCAAGAGATTTTTGCCTATGTTTTTTTCTACGAGTTCTTTGATCCATTTTGAGTTTACTTTTGTGTATGGGGTTAGACAATGGTCCAGTTTCATTCTCTTACATGTAGCTGTCCAGTTTTGCCAACACCAGCGGCTGAAGAGGCTGTCATTTCCCCATTGTATATCCATGGCTCCTTTATCGTATATTAATTGACCGGATATATTTGGGTTAATATCTGGACTCTCTATTCTGTTCCACTGGTCTGTGGGTCTGTTCTTGTGCCAGTACCAACTTGTCTTGATAACTGTGGCTTTGTAGTAGAGCTTGACGTCAGGGAGCATAATTCCCCCTGTTTTATTCCTCCTTCTCAGGATTGCTTTGGCTATTCGGCGTCTTTTGTGGTTCCATATGAATTTTAGAATTATTTGTTCCAGTTCATTGAAGAATGCTGTTGGTATTTTGATAGGGATTGCATTGAATTTGTAGATTGCTTTAGGTAGTATAGCCATTTTGACAATATTTATTCTTCCTAGCCAAGAGCATGGGATGAATTTCCATTTGTTAAGTGTCGTCTTTAATTTCTCTTAGGAGTGTATTGTAGTTTTCAGCATATAGGTTTTTCACTTCCTTGGTTAGGTTTATTCCTAGGTATTTTATTCTTTTTGATGCAATTGTGAATGGAATTATTTTCCTGATTTCTCTTTCTGTTAGCTCATCATTAGTGTATGGGAAAGCAACAGATTTCTGTGTGTTAATTTTGTATCCTGCAACTTTGCTGAATTCAGATATTAGTTCTAATAGTTTTGTAGTGGATTCTTTAGGGTTTTTTATGTACAATATCATGTCATCTGCAAATAGTGACAATTTGAATTCTTCTTTACCAATCTGGATGCCTTGTATTTCTGTTTTGTCTGATTGCTGTGGCTAGGACCTCCAGTACTATATTGAATAACAGGGGGAGACTGGGCATCCCTGTCTTGTTCCCAATTTAACGTGAAAAGCTTTCAGCTTCTCGCCATTAAGTATGATGTTGGCTGTGGGTTTGTCATATATGGCCTTTATTATGTTGAGGTATTTGTCTCCTTTACCCATTTTGTTAAGAGTTTTTATCATGAATGGATGTTGAATTTTGTCGAATGCTTTTTCAGCATCTATGGAGATGATCATGTGGTTTTTGTTCTTTTTGTTGATGTGGTAGATGATTGATGGATTTTCGAATGTTGTACCATCCTTGCAGTCCTGAGATGAATCCCACTTGATCATGGTGTATGATCCTCTTGATGTATTTTTGAATTCGGTTTCCTAATATTTTGTTGAGTATTTTTGCATCTATGTTCATCAGATATATTGGTCTGTAACTTTCTTTTTTGGTGGGGTCTTAGCCCGGTTTTGGTATTAGAGTGATGCTGGCTTCATAAAATGAGTTTAGAAGTATTCCCTCCTCTTCTATTTTTTGGAAAACTTTACAGAGAATGGGCATTATGTCTTCTCTATGTCTGATAAAATTCAGTGGTGAATCCACCTGGGCCGGGGGTTTTGTTCTTGGGCAGTTTTTTGATTGCCGATTCAATTTCGTTGCTGGTAATTGGTCTGTTTAGATTTTCTGTTTCTTCCTTGGTCAGTCTTGGAAGGTTGTATTTTTCTAAGAAGTTGTCCATTTCTTCTAGGTTTTCCAGCTTGTTAGCATATAAATTTTCATAGTATTCTCTAATAATTCTTTGTAGTACTGTGGGGTCCGTCGTGAGTTTTCCTTTCTCATTTCTGATTCTGTTTATGTGTGTAGATTCTCTTTTTCTCTTAATGAGTCTGGCTAGGGGTTTATCTATTTTGTTTATTTTTTCAAAGAACCAGCTAGTGGTTTCATTCATTTTTTCTATTGTTTTATTCTTCTCAATTTTATTTATTTCTTCTCTGATCTTTATTATGTCCCTCCTTCTACTGACTTTGAGCCTCATTTGTTCTTCTTTTTCCAATTTCAATAATTGTGACTTAGACTATTCATTTGGGATTGTTCTTCCCTCTTTAAATAGGCCTGGATTGCAATATACTTTTCTCTTAGAACTGCCTTTGCTGCATCCCACAGAAGTTGGCACTTTGTGCTGTTGTTGTCATTTGTCTCTATGTATTGCTTGATCTCTGTTTTAATTTGGTCATTGATCCATTGATTATTTAGGAGCATGTTGTTAAGCCTCCATGTGTTTGTGAGCCTTTTTGTTTTCTTTGTACAATTTATTTCTAGTTTTATACCTTTGTGATCTGAGAAGTTGGTTGGTAGGATTTCAATCTTTTTGACTTTACTGATGTTCTTTTTGTGGCCTAGTATGTGGTCTATTCTGGAAAATGTTCCATGTGCACTTGAGAAGAATGTGTATCCTGCTGCTTTTGGGTGTAGAGTTCTGCAGCTGTCTGTTAGATCCATCTGTTCTAGTGTGTTGTTCAGTGCCTCTGTGTCTTTACTTATTTTCTGTCTGGTTGATCTGTCCTTTGGAGTGAGTGTTGTGTTGAAGTCTCCTAAAATGAATGCATTGCTGTCTATTTCCTCCTTTAATTCTGTTAGTATTTGTTTCACAGATGTTGATGCTCTTGTGTTGGGTGCATATATATTTATAATGGTTATATCTTCTTGTTGGACTGACCCCTTTATCATTATGTAATGTCCTTCTTTATCTCTTGTTACTTTCTTTGTTTTGAAGTCTATTTTGTCTGATACAAGTACTGCAACCCCTGCTTTTTTCTCCCTGTTGTTTGCATGAAATATTTTTTCCATCCCTTCACTTTTAGTCTGTGTATATCTTTGGGTTTGAGGTGAGTCTCTTGTAAGCAGCATATAGATGGGTCTTGCTTTTTTATCCATTCTATTACTCTGTTTCTTTTGATTGGTGCATTCGGTCCTTTTACATTTAGGGTGATTATCGATAGATATGTACTTATTGCCATTGTAGGCTTTGGAATTGTGGTTACCAAAGGTTCAGGGGTAGCTTCTTTAGTATCTAACAATCTAACTTAACTCTCTTTATTAAGCTATTATAAAAACACAGTCTGATGATTCTTTATTTCTCATCCTTCTTATTCTTCTCCTCCATTCTTTATATGTTAGGTGTTTTATTCTGTACTCTTTTGTGTTTCCTTTAACTGTTTTTGAGGATAGTTGATTTTATTTTTTGCCTTTAGTTAGTATTTGGTTGGTCTGCTTTCTTTGGTGTGATTTTATTTTCTCTGGTGACATCTCTTTAGCCTTAGGAGTGCTTCCATCTTGAGCAGTCCCTTTAAAATATCCTATAGAGGTGGTTTGTGGGAGGCAAATTCCCTCAACTTTTGCTTGTCTGGGAATTATTTAATCCCTCCCTCAAATTTAAATGATAATCATGCTGGATACAGTATTCTTGGTTCAAGGCCCTTTTGTTTCATTGCGTTAAATATATTATGCCATTTTCTTCTGGCCTGTAAGGTTTCTGTTGAGAAGTCTGATGATAGCCTGATGGTTTTTCCTTTGTATGTGATCTTATTTCTCTCTCTGGCTGCCTTTAATACTCTGTCCTTGTCTTTGATGTTCGCCATTTTAATTATTATATGTGTTGGTGTTGTCTTCCTTGAGTCCCTTGTGGTGGGAGATCTTTGGGCTTCCATGGTCTGAGAAACTATTTCCTTCCCCAGCTTGGGGAAGTTTTCAGCAATTATTTCTTCAAAGACACTTTCCATCCCTTTTTGTCTCTTCTTCTTCTTCTGGTACTCCTATAATGCGAATATTGTTCCGTTTGGATTGGTCACACAGTTCTCTTAATATTCTTTCATTCCTAGAGATCCTTTTATCTCTCTCTGCCTCAGCTTCTCTGTACTCCTGTTCTCTGATTTCTATTCCATTAGCAGTCTCTTGCACCTCATCCAGTCTGCCCTTAGCCCATCAGTTGATTGTTTCATTTCTGTAATTTCCCTCCTGACTTCATCCCTTAGCTCTCGCATATTTCTCTGTAGGTCCATCAGCATGGTTATGACTTTTATTTTGAATTCTTTTTCAGGAAGATTGGTTAAATCTATCCCACCAGGCCCTCTCTCTGGAGTTGTCTGAGTGATTTTTGACTGAACCAGATTCTTCTGTCTTTTCATGGCGATAGAAGTGGTCGCAGGCCGGTGGCATGTGTGTTAGCTGGAAAAACAAAGTCCCTTCCTGCTTGTTCACCTTGCCCTTCTCCGCAGCCTGTGCCAGTTATCGCACACCAGGAGGCAGTTTCTGGGATACTCCCCTAAGCTACCATGGGTAGGGCTACCCTCAGGCTCGCCTAGAGCACTGCATGGGGTTGCAGCCACTCAGGGTGTGTTCTACTGCAAGGTCGGGCCCCTTCGCGCCTTCCAGACCTTGCTCTGGCTTTCACAGCACAGCTTGTGCTGGTTCCCTGCACACGGAGAGGCAGTCTCTGGGATCATCCCCTGAGCTTCGGTGGGCAGGACCGCCCTCAGGCTAGCCTAGAGCACTGCGGGGGCATAGCCGCCACGCCTGGTGCCGTCTACTGCCAGGACAGGCCCCTTCGTGCCTTCTGGACCTTGCTCCAGCTTCTGCTGCCTGTCCAGGTAGCTGTGCACCGGGAGGAGCCTCTGGGTAGTTGCCATGGGCGGGCTGCTCTCTGGCTGCTCCACAGGTCAGCTGGTCCATTTGCAGCACCAGCCCGGGGGAATGAATGGCAGGCTACTTATCGCCATGAGGTGCCCCGGGGCTGCTTCACCCTGCCAGGAGGTCAGGGGGCCTGAAGTTCCTCAAGACTCCCAGCTGTTGGGCCTTTGTCCCTTTAAGACTTTTAAAAAGTGCCCACTTTTCTTTTGTCCCAGGGGAGCTGGCTGTGGGGATCCACTCCCAGTCTCCGTCTCAAATCCTGCCCTTCAGTTTCTCTAATATCCAGTACGCCATGTGTCTGTGCTCCCGGTGCAGATCACCAGGGCTGGTTATGTAGCAGTCCTGTGCTTCCACTCCCTCCCCACTCTGATTGTTTTCCTCCTGCCAGTGAGCTGGGGTGGGGGAGCGCTTGGGTCCCCCCGTCGCAGCTTTGTATCTTACCTGCTTTGTGAGGTGCTGAGTTCTCACAGATATAGATGCAGCCTGGCTGTTGTACTGTATCTCCTGATCTTTCTTTTAGGAATAGTTGTATTTGTTGTATTTTCAAAAATATATATGGTTTTGGGAGATTTCCGCTGCCCTGCTCACACCGCCATCTTGAGCTCCTCCCCCTTTCAATATATTTTATGCACAACATCTGGAACTGCACTAATACAGAAGCCACAAGCCACATGTGGCTACTTAATTATAAGTTTAAATAATTAAAACTAAATAAATAAAAATTTCATTACATTAGTCATACTTACCACATTTCAAATTCTCAGTAGCCACATGTGGCCAATGGCTACCATATTGAACAGAGTAGATATGGAATATTTTCATCATTGAAGAAAGTTCCATTGGACATTATTGGTCTAGAGTGAGCCTTTTAACACTTCAGTCAGATCATGTCTCTCACCTGTCCAAAATGCTCCAAAGACATCCCATTATACTTACAAAAAAAAATCCACAGACATTACGTATCCAGGTCGCCTGCTATGCCTCCTATCTCATTTCCTATCACTCTCACTCATGCAGCCCCTGGCCTCAAATATACCAAGCATGCTTCTTCCTCAAGGCCTTTGCACTTGCTGTTCCCTTTGCCTTAAACACTTTTCCCTTAAATAATCACATGGTCCAGTCCCTAACTTCATTTAGATCTCTGCTCAAATGTCTCCTCTCCCATGACTCGCCATCTGAAAAAGGAGTTGTGTCCTTTCCCTCCACCCCAGTTCCTCTCCAGCCACTTACTCAGCTCTGTATTTCTTCACAGCTCTTCTCACTGCCTGACATTCTGTTACATATTTGTTTATCATCTGCCTCTCCCATCAGAACGCATGCTCCATGAAGACAGAGGCTCTAAGGTTTTGTTCACTGCTCGAGCCCCTGGTTCCTAGAACCTTGGTGCATAAGAGACTCAGGAATGTTTACTGATTGAGTGAATGACTGCATGTTTTCTGTTCTGCAGCTGTCTCTGAGGCAAAGCATTACAAAGGACTTAGACACCTTCCTGGAATGGGAAAGAGGAAAAAAATGCAGAGAGAACAAATGAATTTAGTATCTTAATAAATTATCTGTTACAAGCCTATATTATGGAATTTGGTAGATATATATATATTCTTAAGCTTCTGTAAGACTTGTTTTGAAAAAGTGAATTTGGTCCAAAGTGATTAATATATTATTAGGGAACAATTTAACACAAATTTCCCATTTGCTTCTGTACTACTTCATCCACAAGAAACACTAGGTGAACACAGAAAAATGCCCCCACTTGAACCAAACCACACAGAAATACACAAACACAACACACAACACCCATCCACATCTGGTGTTACAACCTTCCACCAAATTTCAGGTAACCCTCCTTCCACCACTTCACAATAACTCGCACGCTCCAACTTATCTGACTGGCACTTCTACAAGCAAACTTCAGGTCCTTTTCAAATCAAAGTGCCACGTGTACTACAGCATGATGTTCTCCTTAACCATTTAACATCTGTAAAGCTGTGTTACTATTTTTACTGGGTTCCTATCCTTTTTTCATGTGTCACTGGTAAAATTTTTACTGTTGTGCTCCAACCCCGTTTTTCCCATAAGTGCTGAAGGGTTTTGCAAAGTTCTGTGATTTTTTTTTTTAAGTTTAAAATCCATTTATTGCTTACACGCTGCAGTCTGGGCCCTTCCATCTTTCCTGCTCAAGCAGCAGCAAAACCGCAAGTTCTGTGATTTTTAGGAGCACACATATTACCATATAGCAGAACTAACGGTCCTTGAGTACATGCTTCTCTTCAGTCCCCGAACAAGAGGAAAAGCACCTGAAGGTCAGGAAGTGTTTTTTATTCCTTTTTTTAATCCCCAAAACCCACCTCTCCCCTCAAGACAGCACAGGTAATAGATGCTCATGAAATGTGTGGTGCTCAATTTAAACCACCATAACTTTCTTTCAGGAGATGTCCCCTTTAGGAGTCTATGAAACTCAGCTTGGAACAGGGCTGGCCAGAAGGAATTCTGAAGAAAGTGCCCAGGGAAGGTCGTAGTTGGCAGGTAGCATTGCCCTCTCAGAGCTGCAGGGAATCACTAACTTTGATCTGAACTGACAAGAAGCCACACAACCTCCCATCCATTCCTCAACAGTGGAGAGTCCGCAGGCGGTGGAGGAAGGGCAGGCACAGGGCCCTGGCATTGGTGTGGGCAGGCAGCCCCCCGTGCCGGCCCTCCAGCACCCAATAGCAGCCTGTGCAGTGAGGAGGCCCCCTAAGATATATTAACATCACAAAATTTAATGGACCAGAAAGGGAAAAAATTAACATAAATTACCTTCGGCTGAAATCCTGCCTTCCTTGGCAGCTACAGAAAAAGTTCAGTATGGTGCCAGAGGAAAACCAGGCCTTGAGAAGCAGAGGCCTTAATGGGCTGAAATACCACCTCCAACCCTCTCTCAAATACAATAACTCCCTGATCATCTGGGCCTAGTAACAAATTATACAGACCAAGTGACACAAAGAAGCTGGTTTTACTTAAGCTGCTTTCTGGCTAGTGCTTTTTGCATGCAGTGTGGGCTTTATGTAGCTTTTGCTGGATGTGCAATGCTTTCCTTAGAGCAAGATAGTAACTTCTCCCTATTTAAGGGACCTTGGGAGTGTCCCTGGCCCCCGCTGGGCCTCCTTAAGTCCTAGTAATGAGAAAACCATCTTTATTAGGAAACTTTCTCCAAGGCTTCTTCCCCACAGACTCCTGCCTGACTCAGGCAGTGAGCCTTAGTAAGAGAACAGAATTCCTCCACATGAGAGCATGAGTTTCCAGGGTGAGGGGCTGAGGAAGAGAGAGAATATATGAAAAGGTGTTGATGGCCAGTGGGTGCACACAGCAAAGCAACAAGCTGGCATTAGAAATGAAAAGTTGGACAGCGGCTGAGAGATGCCTACTGGCAGGAATGACCAGGGGATTTCAAATAACAGTGATGTCCAAGACACAATTTTAAGTTATTGGCTGTGTGGTATGTGGCTCCTTCAATTTCCCTCAGACTTTTGGTAAAAATCTACCATGCACTGTCTTGAATTAGGAATGTTTTGAACAGTAAAGAGATACAGACAGCAGGAGGAGAAAGGAATAAGTTCATACTAGGTCAAGAATTCAGCAGAAACAGGTAATAAAAACAAATATTTCTACAGCACTTAAGGAGTGGCAGATACAGTTCTAAGTGCTTTATAATCATATATTACTGGTAACTGATTTAATGCTCATACTAACTGTTGGAAGGAGGAGCTTTGACAATCCCCACTTTATATACAAGGAAACTGAGGCACAGAAAAGTTAATAACTTGTCCAAGATCACAACACCAGTAAAGCGGGGATGTGAATACAGGCTCCACAGTCATTCTCTTAAACACTATACAGTAGTGGTCCTCAAGAGTTCCCATAGACATAAAGTTTAGGACACTGGGTTTCCTATTGCACCTGGGGGTGGGGGCAGCCTTCTAGTTGAACATGATGGGAAGGATGACCCAGAAGGCTGGGAGACTTGGACACCACTAAGGGTCTGATAGATGGGCTATATGTAGATTAGGAAGGATGGTCCAGGTGATGACCAAAGTTCTTTCCTGCATTAAGGGTCTATTAGACCAAAACAGGGGGCTTGTCCTAGATGAGGTTGTAGTGTCATTGTGGAGGGGTCACATATCTGGAACAAATTAAATAGCTATGAAACAGTCAGAGAGCTACAAGGCAGTAAAGGATCCACTGTGAGATTTTTGGGTCAAAATGCTGTATGTTGGATGAAAAGCTTTAGAGAAAGGAAAAACCAGGGGTACTTTATGGAAGAGGTGGCCTCCTGCAGAACTGTGGGCTGGGATCACATTGCTTTGGAGTCTCATTTCAAGCATTTCCCAGTCTCCCCTTTCTCCAGGCCCCTTCCTCTCTCTCTTTCCATTTCCCAGGCTTCCTTTTATCAAATCATCAAAACACTAGAGAATGCCTTGTGGAGAGGTGGGAGAAGGACTGTCAAGGGCTGGACTGGTCAGTCAGTCAGTAGGGAAATGACCTGCAAAGGCCCTGGTTCCTGAAAATGGTCTGCAGGCTGAATCTGAAGGGAAATTTGGACTTCTCATCTCAAATCATCTTTGATTCACTTTTGTTTTTTAATTGAAATATAATTCACACAGCATAATACTCACTGTTTTAAAATGTACAATTCAGTGGTTTTTAATGTATCCACAAAGCTGTACAACCATCACCACTATCTGACACTAGAATATTTTCATCACCTCAGAAAGAAACCCTGTGTCTACTAGAAATCACCTCTCATTTCCCACTCACCCACACCCTGGCCACCATTAATCTACTATCTGTAGATTTGTCTATTCTGGTTATTTCATATCAAGGGAATCACATAATATGTGGTCTTTGTGACTGGTTTCTTGAAATAATAATATTAGCATAATATTTTCAAGATTCATTTATTCTGTAGTGTGTATTTAATACCTCATTCCTACTGGTTTCTGGCTCTAGCAGCTTCTACTTCAGATAAACTGATCTGTATTATCTGTATTCACCTGTCTCTCCAGTTTTCAGGGCAGCAATTTCACCTGTGACCTCAGCGTCTGATGGAGCTAAGAAAAGTTGTTAATTTTGTTTGTTCAGCTTTTTTCTTGTTGTGAGGCATCTGGGATGTTGCTAGGAATTGAGTTGAATCTGTAGATTAATTTGGGGAGTATTGCCATCTTAATATTGAGTCATCCATGAACATGGAATGTCTTTCCATTTATTTAGGTTTTCTTTAATTTCTTGCAACAATATTTTATATTTTTCAGTGTCCCTTTCCTTAACTTTTGACCTTCCCTGGCTCAGCTGCTATAGAGTTTAATGGTTAAGATGTGAGAAGTAGTAGAGTGTTGTCATTATTTCTCAGCCATGGGCAATACCAGAACTCCCCCTGGATAACCAATGCTGGCTGCTGGGCAGTTACCATAGGGCTTTCTTGTTTAAGTGCTGGGCACAGCTGTTGGTCAGCACATACCTGGAGCTGTCCCACTCTGGGGCACTTACTGACTCTTAGTTCTTGAATGCTGAGATGGGAAATCTCTCAGGCTTATAATGCTGGGAAAACATCTTCTTCCTGGTCAGCTTTGGGGCAGCAGCCCCAGTGACCCTGTTGTCAGGTCCCCAGCAACTATCTGCCCTTCGAATTTCTCCTGCCAGGAAGGACAAGGTGCCTTCTCCAGGAATGTCATTGGCAGAGAGGACAAGAACCATGCAAATTATATTTCCAAGCTTTTTCCTAATCACATCAAAGTCTTTTGCAAGGACTCTTCTGGCCTAACTGGAATTTGATAATTACAAATTATTTCTAGCAGAAATGCTGACTGTGAGAAAGTAGGTTAGAGCAAATGTGATTCATATTAAAGCCACGGTCAGATCATCATGAACCTTCAGGGTATTTATTTTTCCATCAGCTCCTCCCTAGTTCCCCTACCTCCCTCTTTGGCCTGACTGAGCTGGAGATTCGCCTAATACAAGTAACAGCATTAAAATAAAATCATGGGAAGGCTCAAGGGAGCACGCCTGAGTAATGGAGAAGATAATAAGCTTGGACAACCACCCCAGTCCTCTCCTCTTACTCCCTCAAGGCAGGCGAAAGTTCACACCTGATTTGGGATCCCTTCTAACAGTAAACAGGAGGGAAACCAGCACTTAAGTGGGTCAAGAAAAAAATTGTAATAATGTATCAGATCACTGTCACTTCACTGATACTCAGGTCCCTTCACCTCTGAAATAATGATGGAAGAACTGTGGGTGTTGAACAGAACAAAGAAATAAAGCCATGAGAAATAGACCAACACAGAGATGGCTTTGTTCATTCATTCATCAAACATTTGAGAACTGACTGTCGGAGGGACTATGCTGGCTGCAGAAGATGCAGAAATGAAGAAGATGGAGCAAACCTTCTGTCTCCTGGTTGCTCTCAGTGTAAGTGAGAAGGCATACACGTGGCCAGATAAACCACACTACCAGCAAATAAAAGATTATCCAAGAATCCAGAGCTTAGACTCTTCTCCTCAGGTTGGGGTAAGTCAGGAAAGGCGGAAAGTGGTCATCTCACCTGTGCCTCTAGGGGCTAGACTTTATGGTTGCTAATTCATCATTTAAAATAGAAATGAAGAAACAAAAGAGAAAGAAGGGCGGGAAGGACAGAGAAGGGAAGAGGGTGGTCATGCCCTAAAGGAGTGCTTTTCCCTTGATCTAGCAGCTTTAGAGGATTCCACTGGTCTCAGAGGTCTGACTCTTGGGATTTAGGGTCTGGCTTGAGGGTTGAAGGAGATGTTTAAAAGATTATGAAGAAAAACTGTTGGGGGGAAGCCAGTTTGGCGACGCAGGGAAGTCAGAGTACAGGGTGAGGAAAGAATTTATTAAAGTAAGAGTGTCGGGGAATGACAGAACAGAATGATAAAGGAAGTTTATTGATGTGGTGCTTAGCATGGGGCATATCCCCCGCTAACTCTTTAAGCCAGTATCACTTGGTGTCTAGTGTCTGCTTGGATCTGCACGGCGTGGGAACTGAGACCCCACTACCCCACAATTTGGGGAGCCGTAGAGTACTGGATGGAGTAAGATTATGTTCTGTGAACTTCTTAGAGGCAAAGAAAGGAGACTTTCAGGCTACTAAAGAGCATGACTGTAAGTTGTAGTTCTGTCCGGGTCACCCAGGCCACAGGAATTTGCAAGCCTAGATCTGAGCTCTCAGGAGCCCCTCCCTACTTATCTGAATGGGACAGAGAGAGTGAAGGTTTGAGCTGGAATCTGGAGGATTAGAATGAAAAAGCAAAGTAACAAAGACCCTTATGAGTCCTTTCTAGTGTGCTTTATTGACCTTACTCTCTTTCCACCTCGCTCACATCTATTTTCCTGCCTATCAAAACCAGTGAGAGTCTGAACCTAAAAGGTAACATTTGGTAGAAGCTGCTGCTCATAACATGGAGTTCCTCCCTGCTTGCTCTCCCAAGAAATGGGGAGAATAAGGAAGAGGATACTGAGAAGGGCCTTGAAGAGGAGAAGGGCCAGGGTCACAGCTCTCCGCCTGCAGTAGCAGTGTTCTGCTGTGGGCCAAGTCACTAGGGGGCAGCTAGGGCTGCTTTGCCTTGTTACCACAAAAATTTTATGGCTTTTTATTCTTGGGTACAATGGCCATGTTTTCGGCTCCTCCAGGGCCTTTGGTGAGAGTCATCTCTCAAAACTTCTCTCAGTGTGAAATGGATTGCCGCATTTCCAGGGCTTAATTGTCTGCACCAGCTAAAAGCACTCTGCCAGTAATGAAAATACATCCACTCTTTTTATCAGAAAAAAAGGATAATAACTCAGCCAGCTTTAGCTTCCATTTTTTTGAACATCAGCCCAGCTTGTTTCTAAGGACATCTCTGACATGAATTGCAGGAGGCCGCTGGGTGGTGGGAGACGCTGAGGAAAGGCCTGGGGGAATGAAGGGCGAAAAGGCGCCCATGGCTCTCCTCTTTAACCCCTCTAAGTACTCAGCTTTCCAAAATGACAGCTGTCTTTCCCCAAAGACTCAGAGTACCTGACTGCTCAGAATGTAAGACCCCTTTGTTTCTCATGGAAGATGAATGACAGCAACGGCTATAATAATGACTATGGCACTTTGAGCTTTCAAAGGACATGCAGATACTCTCTCATCTGATCCTTACAACCCCCCTGAAGGGCTAGCAGGACAAATGTTACCGCGTCATTCCTATAGATACTGAAACTAAGACGTAAGGAGGGGAAATGGCTTCCCCAGTGTCATCAGCTAGTGTTAGACTTGGTGTCTGATACTTGAGGAGGGCAGGGGCAGTCCTGGAGGGAGTGACTGGTGCAAAGTGCGGTAAGGCCCACAAGGACCGGCACAGTTCAGAAAGACTACATTTGAAGAGCCTCAAACAAGCCCTGCATTCTCGCAGCTTCATCTCGATAGCGTCCTAGCGCACCAGTTCTCCGCCACAGTAGCCTCCAAGGTTTTCGTGAACCTCCATATTCTTGAACACCAACTTAACAGCCAGCCATTCCTCACTTCTTCCTTGCTCACAAAAACCTACTTTTACTCTCAGAAGCCTGGTTTTTGTCAGAAATTGGGAACACTGTTTTTTTTTTAACTGAAGTACTGTTGATATACATTCTTATATTGGTTTCAAATGTACAACACAGCGGTTCGACAGTTCCCATATTATTAAATCCTTACTCCGCTCTGGTGCAGTTACTATCTATCGCCGTAGTCAGATGTTACAGAATCATTGGCTGTATTCTTCATGCTGTACTACCGTCCCCATGAGCACCCTATATTGTGATTAAGAATTATTGTGGGAGCACTGCTTCTTAAGTGAAGTTTAGTAGGACCTAGGCTGCTTCCCTGCCCATCTCTAAGCCCATCTGAGTCATTCATTCCCCCTGCGACATGACCAGTTAGAAGCAGGCATGTAATTAAATTTTGTTATGTTATGAGAGGTGAAGGGAAACCTGCAGAGTCAAGGGAAGGGTTTCCTTGTTCTGAAAAGAGAGGGGTTGGCCCTCCCGCCCCCAGCCTCTGGACATCGGGATGAGGAAGTTGCATGAAGTTGGAGCTTGGCAGCCACCTGGGCATCTGGAAGGACGTTAGCACGAGAGTGTGGCTGAACCGAAAGAAGAGAATAGTCTGGCCCTAAATGATGGTGATTTGCTGAATTAACCGGCCTTAGTGCCCTACTCCCTCTGCCCCAAACTTCTTTATGTGACGTAATAAAATTCCTTCTTTTGTGCCATTTTGAACCAGGGCACTCTTTTCCACTGAAAGCCTTCTAACTGATGTACCTCTTTGGGTTCTTCAGACCTGCCAAGCTTCTTCTCATTTCAAGACCGTTACCACAGTCCGGGATATTTTTCCACCAGATTTTCACATGGCTTTCTCCTTATCATTCAGGCCTCAGCTCAAATGTCACTTTTCCAGGGAGACTTTCTATAAGCTACCCAATCTAAACCAGCTTTCCAGTCACTGTTTTCATCTTAGCACTTGTTATATCAGAATCCATGTTTTATTTATGTGTTTACTTGTCTGACTCCAAGTGCAGGTTCCTATCCAGTTATCCACATGACCTACTAATGTGTTCACTTTATTGTCTATTTCCCCTCAGCAGAATGTAAGCTCCATGTGAGTAGGAATTGCACCTGGCTTGTTCCCTGCTATATTCCCAGCACCTGGCACAGAGCCTAGACAGAGCGGGCACTCAATAAACACTTGGTGACTGAATAAATGAATCCCAGTGACAATGTCACCATGCTGTTCCCTAGTCTCCCTCTCCCCTGTGGCTGTTTGGGTAATATATCTCTATCCTTGGCCTTTCATCAATTCCTTTTATAAAAATCTGTATGTCAGGACCACTAAGAAATAAAGAAGGCAGCAGAGAAGAAAAACATCATAAAAGCAAAATTATTTTAGGCTTAAATGTAAAAGGAGAGCACACTGATTGCATAACATATGTAGATCTATGCAAATTACCTTGCAAATTAAATAGGGGAGAAATTTGAAGTGGTGGGAAGTCCAGAGTCCCATGTGGGGTGTGTTTTCCTTCTCACCAGGAAGTGGTATCAATTTCTTAGGCTTAGAAAGTAGGGATGCTGACATACAATGAGAGAAAAATCAATTGAGAGTTATACAAGTAAAATAACATTTAATTTAGTTGTTGGGTTTCCTAAAAGATAGAAACAAAAACATTCTACTTATCCACTCTAAAAAATAGAAATAGGAAGTATAAAACCCTATTTGGTTTTGAATGATGGCCAACTAACATTACAAAGGAAGAAGAAAGGAAACAGAAAAGAAGAGGAAGGGAAAGATCAAGGAACAACTTCCCAAGTTATCCAAATCCTTTAGAAGCAATAATCTACGTAACTGTGGGTAAAATTGTAATATTTCCAGAATATCTTGCTTGGCTTTAGTGCATCTTCATATCAACAGGTGTTCCTCAGAGGTGGATAAAAGTAGCTCATCTCCATATCAGTGGGTGACCAGGGGCTTATCTGAACTTGAGAGGTGAGGGGGAGGGCTGGTTTTGCTTCTGCCGGAGCAGGAAAGAGAAATGGTCCCAGACTGCAGTTTGTAAGCAATAAATGGATTTTAAATTTTATTTCTCACTTTGACTGATTTCAGTTTTAGAGGTATTTTGCCCCGAGATTTCCTTTCCCCAAAGTTACAGAAATAGTAATTCTTTAAACACACAGAAAACAAAACCAAAAAGCACACACACAAACAGCCCTCTGGGTTTAAAAAGAAAAAAAGATATACATTTTCAGTGTTTGTTATTAAAACTGTTCAAATTCCTACCTAAAATGTGGGAGAAGGGTACTTACTCATTTATTTGTTCAAAAACTGTTTTGGGGGTACCCACAAACTGGGCCTTGAAATAGATGCTGGGGAATATCTGAGAACAGGATGTGGGCACAGTACTGCCCTCATGGGGCTTCCATTCCTATCAGGTTCTCTGTGGGGTAAATTGCAGAATTTCCAGACTCTCCTGCCAGGCCTTAGTTCATTTACATAACAATAGGCGTTTACTGCTGCAGCCTCCCACAGCCTCCAAGGCAAGGGGTGGAGAGATAACCACCATTCTTTCCTCCCCTCCATTGCTGGTACATAGTAATTGGTCTGGCGTCTGCCAGTCACCAAGGACCTGCCAATGGAGTTCCTCCCAGAAGGGGCAGGAGGGAAGTAAAGAGTGTACTGTGGGGTCAGGGCACAAACTATGGCAGGAGGAGATGGACAGGCAAATTCGGGCAAGCTGTGAGCAAGAAGAAATGGTTTCTCCCAGCCTATCCTTTTGCTTGACTTATTTCGGTTTCACCGGTTTCATAGGGAATTCGCACAGAGCTGGGAACATCCTTCTACCACAGAGCGACATTCTCTATTTTAATTTTCAATGGGGGAACACCTGCTTTCTCTAGAAATAGATTATCCATCTCATTTTACAGAGGAAAAGGTCCACTTTTTGGAGACCACACTGTGGGTGGTCAGCGTGTTGCTATTAAGGACTTAAGGGCCCTGTCATGATTTCCCACAGCTAAGCACCGATCGAATTGTCTTTTGGAAAAGATCTCAAGGGGATGCTAACCTTACATGCTGGATTTTCTAGGATATTACCTCTACAATCATTTTGAGCCGATTCCCTCAGCTCCTTACCTATCACTCTGCCACCACCACAACTCACTTCAGTTACCACAGTAGTCTCCTGTCTGGTCTCCTTGCTCCCAACCTTGCCTTCCTTCTGTCTGTACTCCACCTAGTAGCCACAGCCATCCTGTTAAAATCTAAAACACAGCTTGCCTCTTCTCTTGCTCTTACTATGTATGCACTGACTTCCCGTTTGTGCAAAGAATGGTCTACAGTGGCCTACAGGCCAACAGTCCTATTCCTCCAGCCTCTTCTCCTCCTCTTCTTCCTGTTCACTCAGCTCTAGCCACACACCACATACAATCCCACATTAGTCTTTGCACTTGGCATCCCTCTGCCTAGAGTACTGCCTCCCACATTCCCAAATCCACATGGCTCACTCCCTACCTTTTCAGGTCTTGACTCAATTGTCAACTTCTCATGGAAACCTTCCCACTTACCCTATTTAAAATGGCAAATCTCTCTGCCCTCCACACTCTACCCTCTTTCTTGGCTTTATTTTTCTCCATAGTGCTTATCACTCTCTAATTTATTGCAAATTTCACTCATTTGTCTTGTTTTTTGTCTGTCTCTTCCCTATAGAATAAAACCTCTGCAAAAGCCAGAACTTTGGCCCATTCTGTTCATCACTATATCTTCAGTCCCATGAAGAATGACTGACCAATTAGACACTCAAAAAGTATTAGTTGACAGTTCTTTATCTTGAATTGACTTGGTTTTATGGCAAACATGACTACATTCTTCTCATTTTTGTCATTTTGCAGAGAACCAGTGAAAACTTCATTGAAGGTTCAGCCTAGTCCTCACACCCATGATTTAGAAGCCCTGGCCCAGAGGCTGTAAGAACCAGGAGACAAGCCCTGGCCCTGAACCCATATCAGTCCCAGAAGGAGTGGGCCATCTTTGACATTCAACTCATTGGCTAGGTGCCTGAACCACAAATGTCAGAGCCTCCTCCTAAACACAGGCAGATTTACTTTGCAGACGGTGAGGATGCATTTTAATTTGTTGATATGAAATCTTAATTGAACTAAACTGCTAGAGGTAGGCTCTGTTCTCTGTCATAGTTTTAATTTAGTTGGCAAAACAAGATGTCATCAGAGGAAAATCACAGGCAAAGACATGCCCAGAGGGCTTGGGGAACACCCGTCCGTGTTTGGAGGTGGTCTGATGTGTGACTGGCACCCAACTCAGGATACCAGCTTGGATTTCCAGGGGTAATCAGGGGGCATCAGAAACATGGGCCCTCCAAAAGCAGCCAGGCTAAACAAACACTGCTGCCTTCCTTTAGCCTGTGCTCTATTTTTCATATTAGAGCAGGATGGAGAGGGGAAGATTTCTCACCCGGAAGTATAGATGCCAGCTACCATTCAGTTGCTATGGGACCTGAGCAGGCCACTTCCCCTACCTGGGCCACAGTTTCTCCATCTGTCAACAAGGAGATTGGAATCCATGTCACTAAAGGCTTCAACAACATGCCATGTATGACTCTCCCAGGACCCTCAGGCTTCTATCAGCATCCAACCTGAGGCTCCCAACTCTTGAACACCAAATCCCTGCTGAGTTCTTGGCCATGGCATATGCTTACACCTCTGGCCTCTCTGCCTCCTACAGGCTGCAGGCCTTTCACTAATGTAGCCTCATCCCTGACCCGCAGTCTCAGCTTGCTATTCTGGTTTACACGCTGGGAGGAAGCCTTAGGAATCAATTTTCTTGCTGACAGATGCCCACTCCCATCCCCTTCCTAGACCTCCACCCCTAGGGACCCTTGTCCTACCCCAGCAGCTTCTATCCAGTAGGCCTGTCCATATCTGGAGAAGCTCCTGCTGGGGCCTTGCTCCAAGCTCACCCTCACTGCAGCAACCCAATGGGCAGAGGCAAATCGCCCTTGGCAGCTGACAGGAATCAGCCCCTAGGGCAGTTCAGCTCAGATTCCTGCATTATCTAATTCCAATGATAGTCTCTGCAAGGGCGTTACCAGGGAAGTGACTCAGGCCTTGGAAGCTCCCTCTGAAGCAAGCTGTAGGAGGGCTGGGGCAGCTTCCTTGATGGTCCGATTCCTGTGCTGGCAGGTCCTCACTGGAATGACTCACTGGCTAGAACAGGAGAGTTGCAGGTGTCAATACCCACATTTAGTCACACTGGGAATCAATTGCCAGAAGGTTTAGCAAAGAGGCAATGCCATGTAGACGGAAGATCACAGTTCTGCAGTAGAAGCCACCTGGCAAGTCCCTTCTGCTCACTGAGCATTTCTTCATCCGTTAGATTGGGCTAACAATACCTACGTCAGAAAACTGTTGTGAGAATAGAAGCTCTAATGTTTCTAGAGTGCCTAGCACTGTGCCTGGACCTCAGACTGGACTCCCCAGATGGCCACAGTTGAAGTATTATTATTAAAGTCTTAGCGCAATGCTTGGCGTCCAGAATGTGCTCACTAAATGCAAGTGTGATCACCATCCACCAGAGGACACACAGTGCTGCAAAGTCCTTTCAGCTCCTCAGATGTGGTAGCAAACTGCAGATCACAGACGCGTCCCTGAGGTTCTTCTCTCCCCAAGTCATTCTGTCTTGCTCTACTTCCCCCTCAGTCTGTGAGGAGGCCAGGGTCAGGGCACTCTGACAGTCGGTTGGTGGGATGACGGCATATGGGAGGTAAACTGAGCTCTGTCTCCCTCTGTGCCTGGCTGAGCTGGAAATGGCCTCTTCCCATCAGAGGATGGGAAGCTTGGGGAAGCTAATCTAAGCCAGCAGGGCATCTTGCACAGGAAAGGCCTGGACTTATGAGCTACCTTCCCTTGGGTTGGGGTCCTTTGTAGAGACTGGGCTCAGCCTTTGATTAGATAGGACTCTTTCTTCTGAAAAGTATCAGAAACCTCCCTCAAATTCTAAAGCAAAAATTGAATGCCTTGACTCACAGACTTGGGGAGGATTCTCATCAAAGGGTCAAAAGTAGCCCAGAACCAAGGCCACAGCGACTGGAACCAGGGACTCACCATGCAGGGACATGCATTCCAATGATGGAAACAAGACGTGGTGGTGTGGTAGACTGGACCCACTTTAATTTGGGAGGTCAGGAAAGGTCAGTTATTGACAGATCTGTGGATGGGGCAGTTCCAGGCAGAGGTAATATAATTTCCAGTGCAAAGGTCTTAAGTCAGAAATGAGCTTGTTGAAGGAACAGAAAGAAGCTAGCATGGGGTGGAAAGCAGTGAGCCAGGAGAGAAAAATAAGAGATACCAAGAAGGAGGCGGGGGCCAGATCACATAAGATCTTGTAGGCAAGATACATATTCAAAATATTGTATGCAGCTTTTAGAGGGTTTTAAACAACAGAAGGAGGTAATCTGTAACTCCAGGGGAAAATCCTGGAGCAAAATACCTTTGAAACCGAAATCAGTCAAAGGGAGGAATAAAATTTAAGAAATCCATTTATTTCTTCCAAGCAGTCGTCCCCCGTCTCTCTCTTAACCTGGCTGCAGTAGAAGAGAGTTCCACCCAACCTCTCTGGTCCAGATAAACCCTTGAATGTCCTTGCAATTACCAATTGATATGTAGATGAGCCACTTTTCTCTACCCTTGAAACATCTATTGATATGCAGATACACTAAAGCCAGGCGGGAGATTCAGGAAATATTGCAATTTTACCCACATAATCAAACTTATGTTTTTAAAAGAACACTCTGATTACTATATGGAAAATAGACCAGAGGTCATAGTATGATGGCTTGAGGGAAAGACTAGGGGGAAAAGCAGTTTTGGGCACAGATAGGGATAAGAGTTCTGTTCATGTTAAATTTGAGATGCTGATTAGATTAGTTTCCTAGGGCTGCTGTGATGAATGACCACAAACTGGTAACTTTAAACAAAAGAAATTTATCCTCTCACAGTTCTGGAGGCCAGAAGTTGGAAATCAAGGTGTTAGCACCGTTGGTTCCCTCTGGGTGCCCGAGGAAGAACCTGTTCTCTTTCCTAGCTTCTAGTGGTTACCAGCAATCCTTGGCTTATGGACACATCGCTCCAATCTCTGCCTCCATCTTCACATGGCATTCTTCCTGTATGTCTCTTGTCTCTCCGTTTTCTCTTCTTCTTATAAGGCCAACAGTCATATTGAGTTTAGGGCCCACTCTGATCCATTATGACCACATCTTAACTTGATTATATCTGCAAAGACCCTATTTTCAGATAAGATCATATTCACAGATACAGGAGCTTAAGATTTCAACATATCTTTTTGGAAGACAGTTCAACCAATAACAGACATCAAAGGGGATGTCAAATAGGCTGATAGGTATACAAGGTAAAGTTCAAAGGAGAGTTTGGAGATATTAATTTGGTATTCATAGAAAAACAGCCATGGGACTAGATGTAAATAAAGAATAGAAGAGGTGCTAAACTGAACTCTGGGATTGTCCAGTATTTAGTAGTTCCTGTAGAAGAAGCTAGCAAAGGAGACTGAGAAGAAGTGGTCAGTGAGGCAGAAAACCAGGAGAGTATAGTGCCCTAGAAGCCAAGAGGAGATCATGTTCCAAGAGGGAAGTAGCCACCAACCTTGTTGAGAACCCAGCAGCATGCTGGACCCTGGTGACCCTAACATGACTAGTTTCAGTGGAGCAGTGGGGATGGAGGCCCACCTAGAGGAGCCAAGGAAAGAAGGTGAGGGAGAAAGCGGAGGGAGATGGCAACTATACACAACACTCTCAAGACGCTTTGCCTGAAACACAGTAGAAAAATGAGATGGCAATAGAGGGGAATGTGAGGTCATAGGCGGGCTGTTTATTTATGTTTTAAAGCTGGACTATACTAGAAAATGTTTGTATGACATTGAGGGTGTTCTGGGGTAGCAGGTGGCCACTGATGGGAGCAGGGACACTCACCCGCTTATTATAAAGGGGAAAGGCAAATCATGTGAGTGGACCTAAGTAGGTATGTAGAGGGAGTGCTAGGAAAACGTAGGAGCCCTGCCTTATTGCTTTTATTTTCCCCATGAGTCTTGAGGCTAGCTGAAACTGAGGGTTGGTAAGAGTGAAAGATGTTTGAAGAGACGAGAAGTTACGAAGTAGGAGTTCTGAAGAATGGGGAAGGGAACATATTAGAGGAGTACAGGAGTACTGCAAACAGTCAGTGTCCTCTAAGATTTCCCATTCATACTGGGACTCTTTGTCACACTATCTAGACATCTTTCTACTGGGACTGCACCTCCTCTCAGGATATGGACCCTATTTAGGTCATATGCCTACCTGGGGTCCAAACACTGTATCCAGGGGATAAGATCCTGGGATTGGACAGACCTGGGTCACATGCCTACCCTGTGACTAGAGGGACTATGTTATGACTGGCATCCCCAGCAGAACCACGTGCCTAAGGGAGTGGTAGTTCTCCAAAGAAAACAGATACTAGACAGACAAATGGCAACAGACGTCTGCCCTCCCCAGCTGCTCTCATGGGGTTGTTGTGAGGCCCAGTGAGACAGTGTCTGTGAAACTGTATTGAGGATTACACAGTGCTACACAAGGTGAGGGGTTATTACAGTAGCACATAGTGAATGATGGATTTATTTGTTCACTCAGTAAACAGTTGCTGGGCCTCTCAGTGAGGCTTTATGCTAGGTTCATGAAGGAGAAGAGACACATCGTAAGTCAGATGTGATCTTCCCCATGAAGGATCGTGCTGTTTAGTAAAGCTGTGTAAGTCAGCTTTTGCCAGGTTATGCTGTGAAAACAAACAATCTCAAAACTTTGTGGTTTATACCAGCAAAGGTTATTTCTTGTTTATCAGCTTCAGAGTCTCTGGCTCTGCTCTATAAGTCTTCATTCTAGCACATGCCATTCTTGCGGCAAATGGTAATGATACTGTGATGGCTCCTAAAGCTTCTGCTTTGATCACTTCTAGTTTCATTTGATTGGCCAAAGCAAATCACATGACCAAACTCAATAACAACAAGTTATGTTATCCTCTTCCATGGGGAGGTACTGAAAAGTCACATGGCAATATGTGGCAATTTATAATACTTTTACAAAGAGGAGAAATGAATAACTGGGAAAAACAATGTAATCATCACAAGGGGGTAGAAGTACATGAATGCTCATTATACAATAGAAAGTGATCAGAGTCTTATGATCCACAGCATTAGAAGTTCAAAGGGGAGAGCAATGCTCTCCAGTTGGGGGAATCAGAGGAAGTGACTTTGGGCTGGGTCTTGAACAATGCTACAGGATCTAGATTAGTACAGAAGGCAGGGCATTCTGACAGAGGAACAGTATGAGAAAGCCATAGAAGAGGGTAAGTAGGATGCTTAGATAGGGAATGGTGAATGGTTTAGTTAGTCTAAAGCAGAGAAATTGGGGGAATTTAATGGAAAGATGGTAAAATAACTATGTCTGTTGGCCTCAGAGAGCATACAGAGGCTCTCATTCCCACCCCATCCATCTGCCCAGGCAGGGGTTCCTAGACTTGGGAAGTACCTACAATTGCTGGTAAATGAATCTAGAGCAGACCAGGCTCTCCTGCCTGTCTTAGCTTGCTCAAGCCCATGTCCTAGCCCTCCCTTTCACGCTTCTTTCAGTTATGTTGGAAATTGTACTCCTAATGTTCTTACAAAGGTTTCTATGGATTTTCTGTTTGTTATCTCTGGGAACCAATGGTGTTAGGAAAGCCAGCCTGGTATCCAGAGGATACTCCCAAACTAGATGTTAAAACCAAAAAAGAGGTCTTCCCAGAGGGATGGACAAGATGGCCTGGGAGAGCACCTATCCTTGCAAAGAAAGTCTTCACCCTGCAGGCTTCCCTCTTTCACTGCAGCAGTAAAGTGAGTTTTGTTTTGTTTTATTTAGAGTAAGGTCCCATAATTTATTTTGTTCATGTCATAAAAGAAAAGTATAATGGCTCTTTATAGTTGTATGCATTACTGTATGAATTTGTCTTTCTGGATTCAGCTTATTATTATAGCAATGACTCAGGTTACATGTTTATGTAACAGAAGCTTTCTGCTGCTTCTTATGTGATAAGAAAGTGATCAGTAAAATTAATTGTATAACAGTCTTCTTTGTTCTCTTTGTAGTTTTCAAATGCAGTACACAAATGGAAAAGGCTTTGTGAGAGCCCTTGCTTAATGGAATTAATGAGATGCCCACATTGTGGGCATGTGGTCTAATTGATACTGGCCCTGGGCAGGTTTGCACTTTTAATCATTAGTGCCCTGAAGCCTGCTGGAAGCATGGAAAGAAACAGGCTGACTAGGACATGCCAAAAGACAGGGACAGCCAGAGGGAGGCCTCCCACATGCCTGGAGGCACAAGTGGGGCTCAAGGCCCTGTCGCTGGGCACAAATGTTGGTGGTCCTGACTCAAGGGAGGCAAGGAGATCTCTCCCTTGGGTAACCTCCAATGTCAAACACCTCAGTAGATGCTAGGGCACATTTCAGGGCTGAGGGGAGATGTGCCTATCACTCATTCCATCAATCGTTCACTCAAAAATGCTTATTAATCTGTGCCAGGCACTGGATACAGTAATAACAAGACACTCTGCTCTTTCAGAGTTTCATTTTAGTCTGGGAAGCAGACAGTAAACAAGTTAAGGAATAAATCAGCAGGATAAGGTCAGTTAATAATAAGTGCTGAAAGGCAATATAAGGGTGATGTGATAATGGTACTTGGGTGTGGGGCAGGCTCACTCTAGTCTTCTGGTCAGAGGAGGCTGCTCTGCAAAGTTGTCATTTATGTTGAGACTGGAGGCATGGGAAGGAGTCAGCTTTGCAAAGTGCTGAGGTAAAAGTGTTCTAAGCATGGCAACAGCAGGTGCAAAGGCTCCCAGGCAGGAAGAGGTTGCAATTATTTGAGGAACAGAAAGAAGACAAGTGTGGCTAAAGCATAGTCAGCAAGAGGGAGAATGATTGGACTTGAGGTTGGAGAGTTGAATAATGTTTAGGTTATATAAAGTTTTGTAAAGCCAGGTGTATTAGTCAATAGATATTCAGGGAAAATCAGAAATCACCCTAGATATTTCCAGCAGAAGGAATTTAATTTGAGAAACTGGTAACAAACATGTTGGAAGGGCTGGAGAGCAAAAAAAAAAAAAAAAAAAGAAGGAGATGAAGTTATACAAAGATGAGTAATTACAGGACTTCACTATCAGCCCTGAGGCTGAAAGAGCCAAATAGGAAATGGTGGCAACCACAGTTGAAAATGCAGTGCCTCTGAGGCTGCTGTGTAAGAACTGAACTATGTGAGCAAGAACCCAACAGCAATCAGTGTGGCCATTGCTAGATCTCTCACTCCTGATTTCCAGTCTCCTGCCAGTGGCTCCTTTTGGCAGAACCTCACAGGAAGCCGGCCATCAAGGTAGTGTAGGACAGGTGGATTGTAGGGTCCCAGGTCTAGGGCGTACAGTTCATAGGGCAAATGTGAAACTGGATGATAGCCCTCGTTAGGACAGCAGGATGAAGGATCTGCTTGTCATCCTACAGGTCTTCCTCCACGAGCCCTGCATTCAATATGCAGAAATGACTGCAGGGTCAATTTGGTCACCTCACTTCACATCTATAAAATGGGAAGAACAATAGTCATGAGTTTGTTATGAGAATTCTGGGAGCTAATATATGTAAAATACTTAGCACAGTGCCTGGCACTTAGCAATGTCTCAATAAATGTTAGCTATGTGTATGAAGCTATACTGCAAGTACAGCCAACATCCTGTGCTGGATATCCAGCCTTTTTGATGAGATAAAGGAGGTTTAGCACTTGGATGTTTGGGAACCAATGGTGTTAGGAGAACTCAGTTTAGACAAATTGACAGGATCAGAGAATCTTCATTTCCAGTTTGCTCACACAGGGCTCACACGAAAGCTTTTGCAGGCTCTGCTTGAGCCTAACTAGGACATCCAGAATACATGGAGTATGATGGAGGTTGAAGGACTCTGGTGGAGGAGTTGGGTGCTAGAAAGATAGTGAACAGCATGGAAGGCACACGCCCCTCTCTGTCCCTGCCTCAGCCTACAGAGGAAGCCTCCCCAAAACCCAGAAAGGGAGGAGACCTGTGGCCCAGACTAAGTCCTCAGAGAGTCCCCTGGTGAACAGTCAGGGGACATTTATCACATTAGAGAGCGAGAGAGCTAGAAACTGCAAGGGAGTGTCATCACATCTGACACTGCATAGTGATGATGATGGCGATGGTAAGATATTTACTGAGTACCTATTTGGGGCCAGGCATTTAAATATAGCTTTTTCATTTAAGCCTCCAAAAGGAAGTGTAGGGCCTTAAACGCACATCTTTGAAAAGAAAAAAGATTAAAAATTAATGAGCTAAGGATCTATCTTAATAAGGAAAAAACACAGCAAAATAAGTTCAAAGGATGCAGAAGGAATGAAGTAGCAAGATGAAGAATAGAACTGAAGAAATAAAAACCAAATATGCAACAGGGACAGTCACTCAAGCCACAATCTGGTTCTGTGAAACTGATAAATTGCTGATGATACTGAAAAAGAAAAAGTTGAGAAAGACAAAAATAAACAATGTCAGGAATAAAAAGGAGGATATTATGGATGCTTCAGGTATGAGAAAGAATATAAGAGGATATTGTGAAAAATTTTATACCAATAAAACTGAAAATATATGTGAAATAGACAAATTGCTTGAAATACATAACTTACTAATGTTGACTCAACCTGAAATAGGAAATCTGAATAATCCTACAACCATTAAAGAAGTTGAATCAGAAATGAAAAATCTTCCCATGAAGAAAACCTAGGCTTCACTGGTGAGTCCTAATTCTTTAAACATCCCATGAGAGAATTAAGATTCCCTTCCTGAGATGAGGAAACTGGAACTCCAAGAGTTCAAGAAACTTGCCTAATAGCCCAGAGCTAGTAAATATCAAAGCCAAATTTTGAACTGTCGCTGACCTGGCTTCAAGCCAGGGGAGTTTAGCCGTTACTCTTCCCAACCTCCTCTACAAATGTTATAATTAGCAGCATAGATGTGAAGGTGAAAGGACAAGATCCTGAAGCAAAAAATGTAAAAACAGATCCCAGATTTGCAGAGATGGAAAGTAAAGCTCTTCCTGCATAGGGAAACCCTAGAAATGAGGCATCTGATTATGTCCAAAACAGAAGAGGAACCTGGAGATTACCCCCAGGACCTCACCCCACCACACTTCAAGACTTACTCACATGCTACCACTGCTTCTTCACATTTTCTGCTGTATATCATTCTCACTAATGTTTTCCAACCTTGAAAAACGTATGGCTTCCTAAGAATACAGACCTCAGTTTGAGAAACCTGCATTAAAAAGTTAAGTACTGGCACTCTAGGTGATCACTGGGGCTCTGAAATTTTTAAGACACCTATCACAGTCATCTAGACCATCTAGAGTATGGTTTTGTTAATAGGCATTTTTAAGATTTTTCACTAAAATAAAAACTAAAAATTTAAATACTTGCATAGCAAACTTTGTGGTCCCTGAAAATAGATGTTTCTCTTTGTACAGGCAAGAACTGTTCCATAATGTATAGGATTTCATTATCTCTCTAAATCAAAATGAAGTCCAGCCTAAAATCTGTGGGACACTAGACTATTGTTGCATCTCTTCACTTCCTCCTAAGTAATAGGATTATACATCCACATTCTTTGCCAGGTAAATTTGCAGGTCCCTCCTGTGGGCAGAGTGTATTTCTCTACCCCTTAATTCTGGGCTTGGCCACATGACTTGTTTTGACCAGTGGTATTTTAGCAGACTTGACATAAGCAGAGGCTTAAAATGGCTTAAAATGCACTGAGGCTGTTATTTTTGTGCTTCTGTCTCCACAAGATAAACATTCCCTGGCTCACTTGTTAGTCCTGGAAGGAGGATGAGAAACACATGCAGCAAAGCCAAACTCCCCCAGCCAACAAGCAATTGGCCCCCAGTTAGTCCCCAAATACGTGAGCTGAATTGATGGTTACTGGCACATGTACGGAAATTTGATGATTGTCATACAGCATTGTTTTGGCCATAGTTCATTGATAGAAGACCCTTCGTACCAAGATTACCAGGTCCTCAGTTGACGCCAGTTCCACAGCTATACCCTCTGCCTGGGCTGCGAAGTACAGCTGAAGGTAGGGGTTCTGGGGCAGTTCCATTCGCTCTGTGACAAGTCCAGCCATTGTCACCTTGACCACAGTTCCCCAAACTGTGGTCCTTTGTGCTCAGCCCTCACAGTCATTCGTGGCCCTCAATGACTGACTGGTTTTGATTCTCAGATTCATAACCTTGGGCAACTCACTTAATTTTTCTTTGCCTAGCCTGTAAAAGGGAAACAATCAAGGAATTTACTTCATAGAGTTCTTGTAAGAAATATGTGAATACATATAAAGTGCTAACACAGTGCCTATTACAAAATAATTGTGGAAGAAAAATGCTGGCTGT